>JAZGTJ010000419.1:100208-116514 GCA_036877575.1 Botia almorhae | reverse complement strand
ACCAATGTCTTGAACGAAGAAATTCGTTCTCTTCAAAGATGGTTCTTTTAAAACTTTAAAAACTTACAAATGAGACACAACAAACGTACAAAACTGTGATAAACTGTGATAAATGACCATTACTGTGATAAATTACCACGTGACTGACTAACTGAATCAAATCTAGCACTAAACCAATACCGTTACAAGACCGCTGTAATAAATAGACTACAAAAAATGTTACAGAATGTGGTGTTAAGCGTAATATTTCTGTTTAATATAAACAAAATATAGTAAATGGTATAATGTAGTACAGTTTAATTATTTGGTGCTTCCTGAAACATGTTATTTATAATAATTATGAAGAAACTATACCCAGAATGATTCCATTACTAAAGGTTCCTATACATATTTAGAGAACTAGTAATTAATTCCTAATACATACATCATGAAAATGCATCAATGTCAACCTGCCCTACATTTAAAGATATTGCTTAATATATGCCATTGTGCGAGGAACATTTGTGCTGGCATTTCTAATTTGAAAAGTAGGTTGTTTTTTTTTGCCTTTGTGTTGTAATTCTCATCTCAGTTGTTGTCAGTGCCCTTATGTTTGTAGTGCATACGACAACAAGCAGATGGTACAGCCTTCTGTATTGAAAGGTAGTGCTTAATTAGAGCTTCACAACTGTAATGGTCCCATTCAAAACAGACAGAGGCGGAAATTAATCTGAAGGAAAAAGCTTAAGTATTCATGACCCATGAATAAACACCCTCAACTCCGAACAGGGTCAGTGCATGAATATTCAGTCTATATCATGTCGCACAAGTGTTGCGCATACAGTATATAATAGTTACGGATTTAACAGTACAGTATAGTGTAATATACTGCGGTGTATGGAATAGCAAATGAAGGATCTCTCTAGTAGGGCGCTAAAATATTAATGCTTAAAAAAGTGAATGTTTTAAACTGTAAAAAGTGAATGTTTTAAACTGTAATAAAATAATAGGTTTGTCTTTATCTAGTTAACCATATAGACTGACGTTCAATTGCCAAAAATGTTAACTATTCACGAAAATAGGGGAAAAATAGCAGTCGTATTAAATAAGTTTCCACGCTTGGATGGGACAGACAGGGGCATTCTTCTGCTTCGCACTAATCAGGTGTTCCTCATTACGTGCCAGTGGCTTCCATGTGACACCATGCCCAGTCTCTCCACACTTCTGTGCCAAATTAGTTCCACCTAGTTGGCTACCAATGACCTATTCAATGTAAATGAAATGGGCGGAGAATACAGACCCTGCAACAAGTTCAAATCGTAAGTTTATGGAGCCCAATACATGACAGAATAGTTTAATGAGAGCAGGAGAAAGTGGTTGCAAAACATCAATAGAAATACATTTTATAAGTCTCTAATTTACATTACTAAATTGTAAATGACCAGACGCTTTAGCAAAGTATGATAAGAGGTTTATAAAAAAAAAGCAGCAGAAGTGACTTGGTGCCAAACAAGAGCAAGCTCATTAGAAAAAAAATGTCAAATATGCAATGTGTTCCTGGACAGAACAGGGCCGAAGATGAACATCAGGGGGTCAACCACTGGTCAGTAATTCATCACAACATCAGCTTCAATAAAAGCATGAATGTTTAATACATCGGCCTGGCAAAAGGTTTTTTTGTGAGGCGTGTGATTCACTCCATAAAATCTTAATTTCAAATGGTTAAATCTTTGGGGAGTATGATTTAGTTGCTACAAAACTGACAGCCACAGAATGTTCTGGCAGCTATGATCAATCTGTCAAACTGAGGAGCTGTGAAGAGGTTTTTTTTCCCCTTTACATGCGTGTGCTTATGTGTGTTTGTGTGAATCTGTGGGTGCGTACAATGTTGACGGGCATTCAAGCAGACGCCAGGTTCCACTGGCTGGACACATCCACGCCTACCCCGTCAAACGTCCACCTGCAGAGACGCGGAGACAAGACTGTTAGCATAGAGACAGACACAAACCAACTCTCAAGTTCATCTCCCTGTTACCATGCGGCAGCCATTTTAAACAGATGGTACCCAAACAGCCTGTCATGTTTACTGCTGCCGCCATAAAAGACAAGAGTCCAACAACACGGTCCTGCAGGGGCCCCAAGGGAGCAGCCAGGGCCCCGCAAACAGCTGCCTGGGGGAGCGGAGGGGCCTCAGCCCAGGCTGCATGCCTCCCTCGCTGGCCCTCAAAACTCCTTTACCTATGCGGACATGCTACATTTACTACAATTAAACAAGCACGCCATTTGAATATGCGGTGACACCTCGCAACCTGCTCAACGGGGCCCGCGTATAATCGCGTCCCCGTGGAGCCAAAAAGAAATTGTCCGTGTCACTGTTAATGAAGGAATTTGCATTGTGATCTTAATTAAGGGCGGAATAATGAAGCTCACTTCTGAATTAGTTAATCGGCAAAAACTTGTACTAATGTGTTTGCATGGCCTATAGGCATGGCCCGCCGATGATGTATATTCTGCCAGAGGTTGGCTGAGGTTACGTCAACTGAAGGTGGCACAGTGCTAATAAGGCAGGTGCTGCTGGGCATCTCTCCCTTTCTTCAGGTAGGCAAGATGGTGGCCTGACCCCAGCACAGTCTCCTGGCACTCACAGGCTGTCTTTCCCCAACACATCAAATAAGAACTTGGCCACAGTCGCCCCGGTGTTCCAGTTCAGTACTCTTAGAGTTCTCCTATAAGCGCAGCTTCATTAGATTAAAGCCTGGATTCAGAATGACTCTGTAGCCTCCTGGCTGTGCCGGAAGACACTTGATCAGCCTCTTACGTGGAGGAAAGTGGCTTTTTAAAGGATAATGCCAGCATGCTTTCACACACTAATCATCACAGCTGTATTGGAACGCTATAAGCAACCCCAAAAGGCTTTAAAAGTGCTCACACTGACTCGAGGGTCTCAAGTGGCCAATGAATTATTTATAGCCCCCGTGAGAACCGCGAGAACACGGCAGAGAATTAATACACAATGGGTTTTAAAAGAGACCAACACACCAGACAGTCCAAATGAGCTTGAGACGTTACACTTGAAAAGAAAAAAAGAGGACGAGGAACAGAACGAAAAGTTTGAGGAGGCACCCTTGGGATTTCCAGACATCTTGAGCAATTGACAATGCGCATTTAAAGTTTGATTGGCGGTGAATTAAAACATGTTATTTTAGATCTGTAGATCTTCTTGGTGAAATGAGAACTATTTTAAATCAATTTGTCTGAGCCTCTGAGTAGGCGTTACAAAATGTTTTAAGCGTGTCAGTAGTCGTGGCTACTTGCGAGGCAGCCTTATTGAATTTTAACTGTAATCCCACTCAGATGTACCAACAAAATCAAACATAATTAAAGTTGAATTACACAACATTGAGATCTCTTGCACATTTGTCAGTGGCTAATCTTCTTGCTTTAGCATGCGTGTGGATTCAGGGCTTTGCGCTCAGGACCAGCTGCTATATATACTGCACACAAGCCAACAAAAATAGCTTACAGGTAAACCATACAAAGTTAAAACGTCTTGGTAAGTTTGCATGGTAGTCAAAACCGATTTAGCTGGCACTTCACCCTTGGAAAATGTTAATTCGGGACCCCAACCTTTCCAATCTAAGCAACTAAACAAAAATTTAAATCATATAATAATCCTCTCCCTTTGTTTTTACTCGTCACTGTTATCTTTCCACGTGCCAGTGGTGGTACACGTGCCTAAGGTGGCTGACCTCTGCTTTAGAGAAACAATCTCTGTATCACACATTACATGTCAATCCTAAGCAAGTCATAAAGTTATAATGTGTGTGACTCGAGTAGAGAACTCTTAACTTTTGTAACAAACCTCAAAATCTCAGTTTTCAGCTAAAGAGGCTCAATCTGACAGCAGCATTATTTACCCATGAGATCCAGAGAGCCAGAGGGAGACAAGTTCCATGCCAAGCCAGTTGTGTAAACACAAGCCCTTGCTTGGACAAAGAGGAACTCTGACTTCAAAACAACAGTAAAACTGTGAACCTTACAAAACCTTTGGGGACTGGACTGTTTGAAGTCTTGGCAATTTTGGGTATGGGTGAGTGAAGCATAAATTCTATTGCTACAAACCATCATCAAGCCCATATGATTCCCTGATTAAGACCATGTGTTGGACGGCCGTTGGATTATTGTTCCTGCGGAGTGGCTAGTGAGGCAGTGATTGGTCAAAGGCTAGGAGCACATGTGTCAAAACAAGAGGGTCGGTCCAGCATGTGCAGAGAGGAAGCATTGGGTGTCAACACCGGTAGGATTCAAACGCATCAAGCCGGAAACATTAAAGAATAATAATGCTTATCTTAATCGACTGACTACTCATTTTCATCAAATGATGTTGAGAAAGGCATGAAGTTTCTTTTCTGCTCAGAGGACAGCTGCAACATGTAACTTATTCTGGTTAAAAATAAACAAAAGGCAGTAATTTAGCGAGTACATAACAAACCTGTCTTCTTCCCTTACCCCAATTCGCTTATGTGAAATAATGATTTATAATTTGTGTTGCCGGGTCGGATTAACCAGGAGGACAATTTGGCTTATTTTGTTTTCTACAATGTAAAAGAGTATGTGAAGTAATCTGCAATTTTATGTTTCAAACAGAGATGGCGGTAGAGAGGCAAAAGTTACGGATCTGAGTTTTAATGAAAACTAAAAAGACAAAAAAATTGCTGTGCTGTCACACAGTAAAAGTATATTAAGACTAATAAAACATGGTACACACATATATATTAACTTATATGATAAAAAAGCAACAAAAAACAAAACAGCCTTTTTACCTGAAGACTTGTGTGCACTGAAAAACTTGTGTTTACAGCACTGGAAATGGAGAGGCAGGTTATGTCAATGCCTTTGAAGTGAGAAGAGACCAGACCTGGTGGGCGGTAGAAGGGTCGAGGAATCTATGAATATATGTGTGAATTTATATGCGTTTTATTGCTTTGTTAAAGTACTATTGGCAGTAATCAAGGCAGTTTCAGGGAGATGGGGTCACGGAGATGAAGTGATCGGATGAGGAAGGATGAGCTAGATCAAAGGGCTTGGTGCGGGGACTTCTCAGGGGGGATTAGACCCCCTCCCTCTTTGAATTTTCCCGCTGTTTCGCTAGCAACCCTGCACATGGTGCCTTGCCGAGATCAACCTTGGCTTGTTATGACAATGGGAACAACAAACAGAATAGCAGAATACAGCTAAACCCACCAGATACCAGTCCGCCATGACTTTGTAATGAACTTTCGTTCAGATGGCAGGTGATGGATGTCCTATTGGCCAGGTACCCTGAGCCCCACTGCACCCCAGACAGGTGCAGCTTAGAATATTGACAAGCCAATGAAACAGAAGCAGCACAGGATGTGGGAGCCGCTCTGAATCTGTTCTCTTCACTTTGTTAATGTGAACTGAATGTGAACTGAATGTGAACTGGTATGACGGCTTGAATATTGGGATAGAGGAAAAAAAACAACAACAACAAACAATAAACAACATACAAATGTTTACTCTCCATCAAATCAGCAGGAAGACCAGAACCTACAACTTAAAGAATCTACAGCATCCATCCCTGTAAAACTTACACACCATTGTTCTCATAGTAATATTTTCCACCCTGGTTATGAATATGTGCAATTAGCTATAATTCATTTCTGAATAATATCATAAAAAATGTTTTTTTTTTAATATTAAAGGTAGTTTGTAAATCTTGTTTTATGACCATAAAATCGTATGTATTTCTGTGTTGATTTTTTACTTTTATCAGGAAAATTGAGCTAATTGACTAAATGATAGTCTTACACAAGGCACATTTGGTCAAGAGCTTGTAATTAATTAAGCAAGTTTTAATGAGTTTTGTAATGAGATGTAAGACATGTAATACTCTTTGTGTACATGTTCTGTATTTTCTCCAACGTATATCCAACACGGCAGTCTTGTTTGATTAATTCTAATCCACTTAATTAGAAGCCATAAGATTTCCCTGAAGGATTTAATTCGCACGGGCTGCATGTGTTGATAATTCGTTGTAGGCTTTAATACCGTACAAAACACAGTACCGCCTAATACAAACAGTGAGCGCACCCAAAACGCTAAGACGTAACGTTAAGAACATAATGTCAAAATTCCTCAGTCCTCCGGCCAAATTTGAACAATTTCCCACAATGTGCTGTTATACACCATTACACAATTCCGCCAAGAAAGTGCATGCTGGGATGCCGATGTACAGTGGTACAAAAACAGAAGACGAGGGGATGGAACGCTCTCTCCGAATGAAACGTTTCGACACCAAACACCATTAAACCAGCGAGTGTGTGATGTGAGTCCAGAAAGATTTTACTGCTCTGTGGGGTGAGACATAAAACCCTGCACATCACACCCCCACATTGATGCTAGTGTCGGAGCAGAGAAACATGGGCAGCTGTGCCAGCACTGGCATGAATATGTTGGAAAAGGGTTGCTAGATGAAACCTAATTTTATGCCTATCAATGTATTAAAACAGCAAAACTGTGAGATACATTTTTACCAGATGTATGTAAACCAGTTTAAGCTAAATTCTCGAGTGCATTTAATAAATGGAATAAAGTTACATCCATCATGCGAGAAGTCAGTTTAAGTTCATGGCCTGGCTGTCTGTTTATATGGCTGTCAGACACACAGCAGCCTCACAACAACACAAGCTGCACTTAAGCAACATATTATTAATTATATTATATGGCAACAAACAACAGTGGACTTTTCACAGCTGACAAATGACACATTGTTTTTCATCAATCTGCATGTGCAGCTAAGGCTAGGCTTTCTAAAGCTAGGTTTTCTAGTAGATATCCCAGCTCTAACACAAGGTAAGTAAATAATGACTAAATGTTTGTTCGATGAATTAATTCAGGAACAACTAATAGACAAAATCAGGTTCGTGTTAAAAATGTCAAATCCATGCTGGTCCTGAAACAACATTCTTATAAATGTATCAGATTTTACAGTTAGGTTTAAAGTGTTTGGGTTAGGATTAAAGCTAGAGTTAGGACTTTGTGACATCATTCTTAACAGCCTGTCATTTTCGTCTGATGTTAGGGGTCAAGTATGGTTTAGAACTATGTTCCTTTGACAGTAATGCTGATATAGTAACATTGTCTAGGATCTAGGATTGCATAGGATCTGGAGTTTGATGATATGAAGTGGAGTGAGACCCCTGTCCTCCAGGCCGGCTTGCTATTCCCACCACCTCCCCCTGTTCTCCTGCTGAGCTAGGGCTGTCTCGCTATTCCCACCACCTCCCTCGTCCTCCTGCTGAGACATGGCGACTGGGTGAAACAATGCCTCCATTATCCCTCATCCCTCCACAGCATCCATCCAGCTCTCCGTCACCAAAGAGCAACTGAGGAAGCCTCAGTCGATTAAACCCAACACTTTCTCATTCATCATTCAACCTTACATGTAGGCTGTCGCGCAGAACATACACACACATTAATACAGACATATATACACAACACAGGAGGTGCTGAGGGTACGTCCTCAGAGCAGTCACATCGGACTCCGGTTTACCTTAAATATCCTCAAAATTTGCTTATCGCCTGATGCAGATGTACATGTTGGTTGTCCTTAATTCTGAGATATTGCTTTGGTTTATTAAAAAACACAAACATGATCCATTACTGCTCCCCTTGCTACCCTCTCGCACCCACATACGTGAAGCAAACGCATTAGGAACCATCAGCCATTTGTTTGCATCCATTTTACAAGCTTCTGGGAGGTTCCATTCGGTATCAGGTTCCGACAAATTTATAATCACTTAATGTGACCTAAAGTAGGTCATGGGCGAATTTGGAGTTAACACAGAGATGCAAAGCAAAGTAGAAAGAAACATGAAAACATGTAACAAAAGGAAATAAAAAATATTTCATTCATATTTACACTGTGAAGAGTTTAATCACTGATTAAGGCTTCGCAGTTGAAAACGAGTTCTTTGACGTCAACGAGAATTACTGAGGACCAGACAAACTGCAAAAATGTCTCAACAAGAGTGTAGAGGTAAACTTCATTCGTTTAATCAGTCTTTAAGGGGACCGGTTTATCAGCACATAAAGGTAAACACTTATTTTAGTTGTCACCATGTTCTTTCAACATTCTCACATCTTAGGTGAGAGTGTTCATTAATGTTTAGCTGTCTACTGGCCTACAACAGAGACTGTCTGGCCTAATTCCATCTCCTGTACCCTGCCCAGGAGAAAAAGACACACAGTAGCAACCTCCTCTTTCTCTGCCTGGCTTCTCCCAGACACAATGTTGGCACCCTGACAACAGCCATTTAATCCAGACAAATCTGTCATTCAGCTGAGAAGTTTGCTTTAATTTTTTATAGGTTTGTACCAGTAGGTTTGTGGTTCCATTTTATATAAGCCTGTTCTTTATAGCAGAAACACATTAATAGACATAATTAAGAGTCAATAGACATATCTTTCCACAACATTCAAACCATATACTGCAATGCCAGGCACAAATTCTGTTTAGACAACACAAAAAATGTTTAGAATACAATACTGGCGTCACTCCCCTATTGACTTTGGTTTAATTCCTCTATTTAGCAACTATAAGGTTTTGGAGACCAATTGCTCACTGTAAATAGCCTAAAACTCTTTTCAGATTGGCTGTGTTGGCACTTGCCCAGGCTATTGTGAGGGGCAGATTGTGACACCAGCAGCTAAGCGCCCCATCTACAGTCTGCTTACTGTGCAATCAGCTAGATGAGACTTTTAAGACAGGCAGCCATAAGGGCAGCCCCTGAAACACACACCACTTCTCTACCAACGTGGTCCATGCGGTGCCTTTGTAAAAATACTATCTTTGGCAGTCAGCCAGGGGACTCAGGCAAAAGCAACCTCTCTAGCGACCGAGGGTCATTCTCATTTGAGGCGTGGCGTTTAAACAGCGCAAACATGCCACGGGTGGAGGTGATTCGGCTAACGCCCGTGTGGGATGCTGGGATTTCAAAGCACGGCACAGGCAAAATATTTGGCTGCTAAGAGTAGTTTATTGTTGAATATCCTGATTCCATACACTTACAGTGTAGACAGACATACATAATAATATAAAAACTCTGTGTAGTACGGTTACAAAAGCTTGCTGTAATCATTGCATATACGGGGGCATTTATATCTGTAGTTAGTATTAAACATTAACTGTAAACTGTTAAACAAGCTATCTAGGGTCTTTGGCTCTTTTGAGTTTTTATAGCACATGCCATAGAAATCTGTGTGGGTGAAAAGCACACAGACATATTGCACAAAGTGTAACAAAGCCAGTGGGAAATAAATTACGACACCAATATTAGACACATAAGCCACCAGAACCCCCCTAACCAGCTACTTGGTCGTAGTCTGACCCAGTCACATTAAATGCACCATTTTTTACATTTATGAGCCTATAGAGGGAGAAACCAAAGGACACATATTGACTTAAAGCATTGTTAATAGTCAAAGTGTCATTAAGAGATCCTTCTTTATAACTCTCACAGCAGGGGCTTCAGAAATGATCCAGAGTGATACACTGCGCTTTGTGGTCACAGCAGTGATTTTCTGCATGCAAATCCACGGCGAAGGACACGGCACAGAGGATGAGAGAACGAGAGAGGGGAAGAGGGACCGAAAGAGAGACAGAGGAAAAAAACTTCAGAAAGTTGCACCATTCATGTGAACAGAGTTCTGAGAAATTGCAGGCAGACTGGAAAAGATATTTTATGCAGGCACAGCTATATTCAGTGGGGGTAGACTGAACTGGCTACATGGAGACTACAAAGTGTGGTTCCCATGGCTCATGAATAAGTTGAGGAAATGATCAGAAGAAAAAGAAGAGGAGGGAAAAATGTAGATGTTTAGACAGATGGGCACTTAAAGCAACTAGGAAGGAGCAAAAAACCCTCTAATGCAACTTCAAATTCAGCTTATAATTGATCTTTATTCTCTCTCTTTCTTTCTCTGTCCACCAAGAAAGGTTAGATCAAATCTGACGTGTTATTAGAGCCTGTCATAAAAACATCAAAGGACATAAGTGTTTGGAGCCCCACGGATTAAATTAAATAGCTATCAAGAGAATCTGTGTGTGTGTGTGTGTGTGTGTAAGAGACAGAGAGAGAGAGAGAGAGAGAGAGAGAGAGAGAGAGTGTATGAGTCATGGAATCAAATAAAGGACTTTTAAAAAATACTGGCACACAAAAAGAAAATAAATAGAGAGGGGGAATTTTTGTCTCCTTTGGACCCTCCAAAAAAAGTGCCGTAGATATTTGAGTGAAGCCTGTTCCACTGCATTTTTATAAATTTGATTAGATTCTGGCAACCCCATTTTTTTCCTCTAGGCTTTTAATGTAATATCAAATGTCGCCTTGCTGGGGACAAGATGATATTATGAATTTAGAGAACATGAATTATTAATACAGAGCTTTTATTAATACTAAAACAGGATATTGTAAGGTTAAATCCAATAAGTGATTTTACTTGCCTATAATAAGCGTCTCGTGTTACGCAGTATTTTTAAATGTTATGGCTAATAAGAAAAATATGTTTCACATCAAAGCGGGGACGCCTGCTACTGTCTTTAAACTGGGGAGTATTGCGCTGGCTGCTCTACCGAACCTCATTCATCGCGGCACTGAATCACAGTCTCTCTGTAGTGATCATAATCCATTTCCACAGCTAGCGTCCCCTACGGCCAGGCTTCTCTCCACAGGACCAACAAACTGAGGTTAGGGGAAGCCTACCTTCTCCATAACTGTTTTTCACACTGTAAAGCAATGCTGTGGTTCACACCTTCGGTAGTACGGTGTTTACATTGGGCCAAATACAGCCTGGATGAAGCATTTAAGGATTAAATATCCACTATAGACTGAATTAAATTTAGGTGGAGCTTGAACTTAAAACGGTTGATGGACAGTTGCATTTCTCGTTCAACATTAACCCCTTCATCCAATCACAGCCTCTCTGCAGTTCAACGCTCCAGTCATTCTTCTCGGCTAGGTGAGGGAGGACCAGAAGTAAAGCTCCTGAGACAATGGGGTTGTTGTGAATCAAATTATTCCGAGCTTGTGTTCCTCAACGCAGAGAAACAAAAATGAAATTTGGTAGACAGACCTCGAGTTCTAATCAAATTCGTCAGCAGATGTATCAGCCCACCACAGCAGAACCAGTCGCGTGAGAGAGGAGGAACATCTGAAGCTTCACATACAATCATCCCAATAAAAAGACTAAACTACTCGCCATTAAACAAACAGCCCTGTTATTTTGTATTACAATAACTACTTTTCTTATTGTACTGTATATAGAGCTGGTGTAATTTATCTATGATTGGTTTGAGCATTGCTTTGTGATAACTATAAATGCCGTGACACATATAGAGCGCTAGTGATGTTTAGCACATTCAATAGCTATTCTATATCTATTATAATCGTCCGTGCACCACCTCGCCTAATGAAATTGAGGGAATACAATACGTTCTCTATATGTTTCTATAAGCAAGCTGAGAATGACTTTAAGTAATGTCACGTCATTTTCACGAAACTGTTTTGTTGATGTGACCACCAATGGCTGTTCTCATTTATAGAATTATCAGTGACCGCTGCTTCGAATTCATTCGCCAGCAAATCACAAAAACATGACCTTGTCTGACCTTTAGGGGATCGTGCGGTTGTGCCAGTGTTGCGATTAACGCAAACACCCCGTATTGCAGGCAGGGGTTGGCAGTCAACATCAACAGAACTGTCTCTATGGATCAACATTGATTTCCACTTAAGTCCAATACCTCTACCCCAGTACCAGCAATATTTATCCAGAGGCCAATAGGGGACATGCTATTGTGGTGCAGGCAGAAGGACAAAGGCAGCCACAATGGCTAAGAATCATCCAACCTGTTGACAGCAAGCTGCTTTCCCAGCTCATTCATCCAGGCACCTCAGGGGAGCTCTGTCTGCTTCCTTTTTGCCCGTTTTTGGTCTCCCTGTCTCTTTATCATGATTTGTCTCTCAAGAACTTCAGTTGGCAGAGAATTATTTGCCATGTCGCCAATTCTCAATGGTATGTATAGACTTACGGAACAGATAGATGTATAGATAGACAAATATGTGTAGCTAAATGTATAGATGTCTAAATGATTGTGTGAATGTATAAATGTATAGAGGTATACATGTATAGAAAGAGATTTCTAGAAGTGTAGCTCTGCACCTGTGACCAGGAGCTCTTTCTGCTGGGTGATGGATGTATCTGGACCTACTGGAGAACAGAATCTCTCCAGGTGGGCAATAGGAACCTGGTGGACTTTGTGAAGGAATTTCTTGAGCAAAGGTCAACCGGCAGGAGCAAGGTAGCATGACATGTGTCTACAGATTAATGCATGCCTCCTCTGTCCCAAAATGAATTTACCAGGCCAGACACTGCAGGGAGCACCATACCACAGGAGGGCACTCTGAAATTTAATCAATAGCAAAACAAAGATGCCAGAATTGGAGAAATTTGCAGCGAGAGTCCTCTCTATTTTTCCGCTCATCCTGAATCCTAAATAAGTAGATTCACAGGCAACCATGTCGACCGCTGAGGTGTCTCTGGGCCCAGCCAATGAAAGCTCATCTCAGTTGCATCTCCAGCCAATAAAAATGGACACTATAATGGAGAAGCAAACTAATGGCCTAAAATCTTGAATCACCATGCAGTGCTGATCAATTCATTCAGCCAGAGGCAGGGCCTGCAGTTATACCACTGTAAAAAACATGTGAAACCAAAAACATTCACCTTGAGCGAACAGAAGATATACTGCAGCTAAAAAACAATTCAATGTCAATTCATCAAACAAACAAAATGATTGTTCCAGTTTTGTGTCATCAAACGTAAAACAAACATACTGTGCCAGCTAAACATGATAAATCTATATTTACAGTACACTTTATAGATAATAAACACAATCGCCTCTAAAATTCATATTCAATCCAATGTATACAGTAAGTGAAATGCAGAACTGAAATTGGGAAAGGAGTGTAAACATAACATTGATCACATGCTGGGTGACCATCACAATACCGTCACATATAACAATCAACAGTAGGTGGATAACACTAATGTACTCACAAGACTTCTTTTGCGGTGTGTAATCCATGGACCATTACTTTTGAATAAAACAACGAGAATGAATATATGACTGCAGAGAGATGAATAGAATATACATAGAAAAATACATTTCTAAGGATAATGGGTTGGCGCTTCAACTTGTTGTCAAGACCAATTGAGATCTATTAGGGAGCTATTCTTTATTTAGATGTCTTGGGGTTTTATCCGATTGTCTATAGTTTCTATAGTGAAGCGTTGCCTCCATGCTGCAAAGATTTGGCTGATTGCTCTGCTAAACCAATAACAGTCATGTATACAATGGCATCTGTGAGCTGTTACGATATAGCCATCCATAGACCTCCTGGTAGGCACTTCAAAGATGTGCCACTTAAATCTATTAACATACAGAACAAACAAAATCAGACACCACAACCCCCCACCACCCATCCCGACACATGCACGCCCAAACACACGGTTCTTCACACCACCCCCAACACAATTGCATCAGAGCCATCAAAGACAACATGCCATGCATTCCGGAAAACATACCGTACTAAATAAAACAGTAAAGCACTAAATAGTCCTGCGCATATTACCAGCCTTAAATCACGTACTACACAAATAATATTGTTCTGTCCCTTAGCACCTCTTGAATATCGTTCTGAAAAGACAACAACGTTTGTTGCAACGATAACGAACAATTTAGAGGGTGTTATACGATCTTCTCTAGAGAAAGAGAACATGGAAGATGAAGATGAGGAGAACAGATGAACTATCAAATTATCAAGTTGTTTTCATCTTGTTGTTATTAAAGAAGAAGAATTAAGATGGTCATATACAAAAAAAATGCTAGAAAAAAGATTTTTGGCTGCAGGTTCCAAAAAGAACCTTAAACACCCGTAGAGCCTTTCTGTTTCACAACAGGTTCTTTTTAGTGGAAAATGGTTCTTCAGACCATATAAAAGGTAAGAAAATTAGGGTTCTTTTAAGAACGTTTGACTGAATGGTTCTTTGAGGAACCAAAAATGGTTCTTCTATGGTATCACTGTGAAGAACTGAGTGTACAGAGAAGAAACGCATTCATCAGGGCAACCCGGAGAACAGGCGCGTCAATTGTAAGCTGATGACGGTGGAAGGCGTAATGAGTGAAATGAATAGACTCTTGCCAGTGGGGTGCGGCAGCTGCCCAAAGAAATCCTGCAACCAAAGGATAACAATAATACTGATGAACTGTGCACATGAGCTTTCAAAGGTATTGTTGAGAAGACCCACAGACAGTGGTTTAACAATGCATCCTAATTCACAGGCCGCAACCAGACGAGTGCCAGCCTGATCCAAAACGCCAAACAAACAATCTATGTCAACAAAAAGAGAGGGTGAAGAGAAGAAAGCCTTTGTTTGTTTTCATTGTGGAAAACATGAATTCAGTCCTTCACGCATAATATTGGTCCAAGAAGCCGGACCGTGCTTATCTGCTTTTTCTCGCGTAGCTAGACCTTTGACTGCCCATCATAGGGACTAGCATACAATTTAGCTGAATCAGCCCACTTACACAGGAAGACGCCATATGACTGACAAAAACTGTTGCCACAGTGTATTTTGTTAACACGTGCAGTTTAACTGAAAAACATTCTATGATAATAACAGACTGACTTTAAATGAAAGGATTCTTTTAAATAAAAAATGTAGAAGTTAATAATAAAATGCAGAATTTCCAAATGCAAAACATACTGAATATTTTAACAGCTCTATTTTATTTAAGTTGCCTTAAAAAAGAAAAATTAAGAAATCAAAAAACTCTTATAAAAGATTTAAAGCCACTGACTACCCTGTCAAACCTGGCGCTCATTGAATCAACCCAGTACATTAAAAAAATGAATTTAATGTTTTAAAAAGAAAGTGCGAAACCTCAAACTCTTACGCCTTAAAGTTGCGTAATTCAGCCAATCAGATTACAGCATGCTAGATCAATAAAGTGTTTTCCAGTGTTGTGCGAAATATGCATCAGATGAGCGACAAACGGCCTACGGAGGATCCGTGGGCGTGCAATCTGATGGCTGATTGTACGCACTCTTTTGAAGACGCCAGCAGAATATATAGCTTTAATGACAGCTTCCCTAAACATGACATACAGGCTACGACTTCTATTGATGCTACCAGCACATAAAGTACTAAGGGTGACTGGAGATAGAAAAAAGAGGAGAGAAAAAAGGAAAGAAGGGTGCATGTCTCATCATCTATTTTTGTGCTTCTTTTAATTTACATTTCCCTGCCCAGCTGATAAAAGCGGACAGGGAACACAAGGACACTGACACTGGGATATCTGGCGGGCGGCAGAGGTCAACTTTTAACCTGTCAAAAGCGCAGTACTTATTAGAATAAATCTCAAGACTCACCAAAGGGCAGCACTGGCCCCTGGTTCTGGCTGACCCAGGGCTGGTCAGAGAGGGGCAGAGGGCCTGTGCTCTGATGTGCAGATATGAACCGAACGTCCATAATGAAAAGCCTGTTCTGAAGGGTGGGAGGGGGTGTAGGGGAAGAGGGACAGCAAAGCAACATGAAGTCAAGGTAACAGGCTTTAGCTCCTCTCATAGACCGCCATGTCTGTGGTTTCTGTAGCTTGAATGAACTGTACATTCAAACACGCTTTAATCGCTCTAGTCACATTGAGCTTAATAAACCAAAACAAACCCTTAGGGTAAGAAGACTGTAGACTAGTATTCAGGAAAATGCCAGCAAAAGTAACAACAATGCCTCAGATACTTAATATGTACAGGCAGAAATGCATCATGATGAATTTCTAAATGTTTTTCAAATGTTATCTATATTTTTAAAGTATTCTATTCTCAAATATTTCTATTTTCTCTCTCATGTGTGTAACTTAAGTTGACAGGACTCAGAGACGAGTGATTTTGTGTGTATAGCTGTATTTTGATCCACTTCCTATTATTATATATCTCTATATATCTGTGTCTGTATCTGTATCTATATCTTTATATCTATCTATATATATATATATATATATATATGTGTGTGTGTGTTCGGCACTGAATTACAAACACATTCAGTTTAATAGCAGAGGGTGTAGACATGACTCTACTGAATGTAGATCACTTTCTTTTAAAGAACAAAACCAACACGCTTTCATCTGGAGTGAGAAGAGGGGACGACCTCTGACCCCAACAAAGAGAATGAAAGCGAGAGATCAACA
>JAZGTJ010000419.1:65682-100158 GCA_036877575.1 Botia almorhae | reverse complement strand
CAACAATGCCACAGATACTTAATATGTACAGGCAGAAATGCATCACAATGAATTTCTAAATGTTTTTAAAATGTTATCTATATTTCTCAAGTATTCTATTCTCAAATATTTCTATTTTCTCTCTCATGTGTGTAACTTAAGTTGACAGGACTGCCAAACATTTACATCTGCTATCTCAGAGACGAGTGATTGCTGGATTTTGATCCACTTCCTATTATTATATATCTCTATATATCTTTATCTGTATCTATATCTATATATATATATATATGTGTGTGTGTGTGTGTGTGTGTGTGTGTGTGTTCGGCACTGAATTACAAACACATTCAGTTTAATGGCAGAGGGTGTAGACATGACTCTACTGAATGTCGATCACTTTCTTTTAAAGAACAAAACCAACACGCTTTCATCTGGAGTGAGAAGAGGGGACGACCTCTGACCCCAACAAAGAGAATGAAAGCGAGAGATCAACAAGAACGAAAGGGTGGAACATCAACCAGCCTGCAAAGGCAAACACCACACAGGAAGAACTGGAGGCAATCGGCCGGCGCTGTGTCAACACTACGTTAGCGTCCCCGCGAGAGCACGCGTGCCACCACCACACCTGAGGAAGCCTCTCTGATGCACTTGTAACGCAGCCAGTGGGAAACAGCGTCTGTGCCAGCCTGCATGTCTGAGCTGACCCTAGAATAGATCCAGGGCTTTTATTGAGTTCGCCGGCCCTGGGTGTGGGGGGAGGAATGAGGTCATATCCAATGGATTTAAACAACAAATAGGGGAAAGTTAAACAAAATGGTGGCACAGGTTGAACAATGCAGCCCTCATCAATCACTGTGGGCCGTTTCCTGCAGGAAGCACGCTCGCTCTGATTTCCTACGCACTGCTGTGGCTGTAGAATCTGGTCACCCAGGTGACCTCCATGGGCCCGTGCAATGACATCAGAGAAGCTGTATGTCAGTGTGGAGGCCCCTGATGCTATACTGGCAGGCGTTGAGAGGAAGCCACTGGAGGTGGCATTTGCTACAGGGCCCTGGAGTGTAGCCCACCCTGCTCAACAGGAAGCAGAAGCATATCAAATAGTACCAGAGCTTAGCGCAAAGATGCATATAAAACAAGCTCAAACAGTTACAACACATCCAACACAGAGCATCATGTCACTGGTACCCCGGAACCTGCATCTTCCGATGCACTGATGCTGAGAAGGGATCTATGACATAACAGTCTGCCTGTTGATTTTGTAGGTCTCCAGGTTTGATGGTGAATGACAAGTGATCCCAGCAAGAATAAAAGCCACCAACACTGAGGCCTTAAACAAGACACTTGGCCAGAAACTCCTCCAAAAGGATTGTTCTTATAGCCTATCAGGAGTCAATTAGGATGCACTTTCATCCAAAGTAACTAAAAGCACAAAGCTGTATGTTACAATCAAACACACATGGCTTTGTCAGGACAATCGCGAGTTGACAGCACTGCAAGAGATCAGAAAAAAACAACCCTCTTTGATCTGCTGACCTGAGCTTCCTCTTCAGAGGAACACAGAGTGACCTGAGCTCACCCCTGATCTGGACAGAGAGAAGATCTTCTGTCTGCAGCCTTCAGTCATCAGTCAGGGCTGGTCATCATTAGCTCTTTAGTTAAAGACAGATCTCATGGACTACAAGACTTTCCCTCCAGCATTGCCCTCGCTTCGTTTCTGACACATCACATCTCTCAAGGCCACAGGTTCACACCGGCTAATTCAATTTCACCCCGCTGCCCCGCCCGCCAGGCTGCAAGGATGTGCATCTACAAGATACGGCCTTCCAGCCACCACTGGAGATCTGGGGAGGATTTTAGAAGCCCTTGGGCTGCCCGAGTTTAATAGACACAGTTAACAAGATTGAAGAGGGGGCAGAGGAGGATAAGGCACAGGTACAGCATGCCATGGGCTTCCTGCCCACTGGTGTGGTGAATGTATGGGTTAGACCACCCACACAGAGTACGAACACCGTTCCTGAGACTCCGACTTGGCAAACTTTTATCAGGAGGCGTCCGAAGTGTGTGCGACTGTGTCAAGGAGATTTGGAAGACTTAGAGGGGAAAGAAGCAGGGGCAACATCTGTGTGGAGCACCATCGGCTCCGGTTCACTTATCCGAGCGTTGCTCTCCGCACCAGATGTGACTCAGAGGTGGGCGGGCGTCGCGGAGAACGGTGGAGCAACAGCGGGCAGCCCCCTCTTCCCCGCTCAATACCTGACAGCTGCTGACCCAGAGGAGCAGAGGAAGACGAGAAAATTAAAGTCAGATGCAGAAGAAAAGGAAAGAAATCACACCCTCAAAAATGCATTTCGGTTCCTGGAGGGCCACTGATAAGACAGGTCTCTGTGTGGCTGGTCTGAACCTTACGAGGGAACTCAAGTTGTTGGCTGCTTACTCATTTACATGGCACTGTGGGATCTAGAACCAAGGTCATTGTAGCTTACGCTTCATAAAGCATAAACATTATAAATAATGAAAGCACGGCTATCCGATTAGCTGAACTTTTGGTCAGTTCATTAAATGAAATTTGATGGCTTGACATAAGAATTTAAGCCCACTAATTACTGTCAGGGATGAGTAACTCCATTTACCAAAACTCCATATTTTTTACCCACAATCCCACACCCCAATGCTGAAATACTCCTTTCGGCGTTGACAAACAATTATACAAATAGACAAACAATCTGATGTGACGACGAAGGGATGAGATTGGAGAAGAAACGGAGAAGAAAGCCGTGCTGTGCCGAAACACACCCCTTCAGAGGCTAGTGTATAGACCCTCAGCAGGAAACACTGCTGATTCCTGGAGAGAAGTGTGGGTGAACAATGCCCAGCACAGAGAGGGAGTGTGTCACTGAAACCACAGGAATCAAAGGGACACTTATAGTTACCCCACGCGTCCACTATAACAAACATCTTCTGCCTTGTTTGTACTAACATGCTGTGAGCTTCCCATGTAAATGTAGCAGTCAGTATACATGAGGAGAACAACTCGATATATGTTTAATCTGCACGGGCCAAACGTTTAAAACATGATGCCCTGATGTAAATACAAAACAACACCGCGCTCTGGAAGGGGCGACTGGCTCACTGGATTAATAAGGCTCGGTGGCAATAACACAAATACACTGTATATGTGTTTGGCAGACACCAATCGCATGTAGCTATAGAGCACCAGTTCACCAATAGCATTCAAGCTATGGAGTTTATCAATATGTGCGTTCCCTTAAAATTAAACCCATAATTCACAAATCAAATCACTTAAAGCTGAACCACATAACTATTAACAATTGTTGAATAAATTAAATTAATTCATATTATACATCACAATAGTTTTTCACCGAGAACTACTATATCTAATATACCTTACGGTTATTAACCAGAACGTGCCTTTGCTTTTAAACATTATTATTATTATTACAAATGACATTCAATTACATGCAGTGACATTACAGTGCTACATTAAGTGCCCAAGTACTTAATGGACATTCTTTATATCAGCCATTGAATAATGGCTTTGTGGCCCAGGCCATCAAAATTCACTGTCTGAACCATCAGCTTTATAAATCTCCTTAAACAACCTTGGTGAGAAGAGAGGATGACAGACAGCCGAGCAGATACATCAAATACACATGTAGCCGAGTAAGTGCACAATGCCTGCAGGTACGATACATAGCAACAAAGTGATTTCCACATTGATTAATCTTGGGGGGTGGGAGGGGGTCACTTTGAGCTTTTCACTGCTGTCCACTTCTAATAAATATTTTAAGCTGAAGACCACAAGTGCATCAAAACTTCAGCTGAGAATCAAGGCCAACATGACTAAACAATGTCAACAGACAAGACTGGCTGTCCCGAGCCGTCACACTCCTCCGAGCAGGCGGAGCCAATCACAAAAGACGACTAATTGTGGGCTGTTCAATTCATGTCTAATCTAAATGAAATATAATTGGGATAAATAATAAATCAATTAAACTAGTAGTAAAACTACAAGTGTAGTAAAACTACAAATATTACGATTAAATCGATTCGAATCACGACCGAAATGTTCACTTTTCCTCAGGTGCTGGTGACAGCAGTATCTTTATAACATCTAGCAAAGCCGAGTTAACAAACCACACGGGTCCTTGTTCCTGTACCTGCGGCCACGAGCAAGTTACAACTGACAAGTGCGAACAGCTATTGGAGAGATCGCTGTGTGCTTAATGATCTATAGAACCTTCCATCTTCTGCGTGTGAACTTAAACACTGTTCTGAAGTCAGTTGAGAGACAGGCATCATGAAAGCAGATAGGTTTGAGCCCGCAGCTCTGTCCTTACCTCCTTCTGTGAGTGGACGTCTGATGAAAGACTCTGGCGACTTCACTCGTGCAATTGATCACATAAACAGACCTCACATCAAATGAGGTATGAAGTTAGTCTAATGCACCCTGAACTAGATACTCGGTCATTACAAAGCAAAGAGAGGACCACCCTGTAGAATAAAAACAGTAAAAAGAGGTCAGGTACACGACGGCCATAGAACACAACACTGGAAAGCCTGCTGGTGTCGAGTGTGTCTGTTTACCGCTCCTTACTGTACAAGTCAAACAGTAAAAATATTGATGACGCCAATACCATTGGCCGTGGTCCATTACCACATTCAAAATTCACAGTTCAAACGCACTGTGAAGTCTGTCACTTTGTACCCCCAGCACAGACGGATTTATTATTGACTGAAAACCCTTTTAAACTGCCTTTGGCCAATTATGAGGTATGCCGTACGTCACATGACACAAACGGCACAGCAAGGTTAAATGTTTTTGCTTGACTTTGATGTAAAAAAACACTAATGAGCTCAAGGTTCATCCACAACAGCTACGTTTCCTCGAAATAGGAGAAATAGAGGACAACTAAAAGCATATAGTCCAACAGCAACAACAATAGTTCTGTTTTTTCATTGCCCATAAAAAATGCAGATGCCTGCAGTTGCATCTCATGGTGGTGCTGTAAGATTACAAGTTCCTTGTTCATATCTCATCTCTCATATGTTAAGATGCTTTTGTGAGTGTAGCCTGTCCACAGACTGTCAGAGGCACCCTGCTATTGCTCTAATATAGCATGTAAAAAACCCAGGCAGGCAGATCAAACCTGGCTAGAATTAGCTGGACTCTTGCCAAAATGTCTACCCCCCATGCTCAAGTAACAGACATTTTGTATACTAAAAAAAACGAATAAATATATAAAAAATCTTTCCTTTAAAATACCCGATATCAAAACAAATATAATCTTACAGGGCTATGTAATTTAAAAATAAAATATTTAAAAAAATTACATTACATATAAAAAAATCCTACCAGCATTTTTGTATTTTGATATTGCCTTTCTCCCTAAAATCTGTCCAAAATTGTTCCCTTTTCAAAAGGCCCAACTAAAACAGAAATCGATGAAATAATACATTTTAAAATGACCTCTGTCAGAGTTCAAAGGTCTCCATCTGTGTGTGAATAACAGTGACACAAAAGAGTGATGACCCCAGAACAGCTTTCCAGTGACTACCTGCTGCTTGAAAAACACTGGCCAGACATTAAACCCCAGCGCACTGAAAGGATCAAAAGGGGCCAACAAATTCTCCTGATCTCAGAGAAAAATGGAGGAGCGGGGAGATGCCCCCCTTTAGTATGTTTCAGACCAGATGCAGAGGAACCGAAGAAGAGAAATATGAGTCATAGAAGTAAGACAGAGTGGGAGGAAAGGGCAGGAGGGGTTAATTTTAACAATGAAACAAATATCAGGGTGTAACTGTGGCACCCTACACCACCAATAGACAGTATAATCATATTTACGGTTTCAAAAGCGATATTTATTTATAAATCATCACAGACTTGAATCGCTAATTGTGATTAATCTAGTCCTTATTAATAAAAAAAGAGACGAGTGTAATAATCTTTTAGCGTATTATTTTTAGCTTAGTAATATAATTAAAATAACACAATAAAATTAATGCTAAATGAAATTCAGTTTAATGAATAAGAACCCTTTTCTGTTCAATGAAGGGTTTTTTAAACATTACCGACGGGTGTGCAGGGGGTAAACAGACAGATAAAGGTTGGGAAACACTGGTTTAGGTGATTATACAATACGAGCTGACATTTAACATTAAAAAGCTCTCAAACGCGCTCAGCCGTGTGTCCTAATAGCAAGCGAGCTCAGAGTCATTAACAATCATTCCTGACCTGATTCTGCAAACACATCCGGTCACATTTATACTTCTAAACCCCGTCTGCCAGCACACCGCACACACTCGCAGCACGATGCTGCTCTGGCAATCTCAAAGAGCTATAAATGGACTCGCACATAGACTTACTGTTGTAGATTTTTCCTGTTTAAAAATACACCTTTCCACATTTTACTTCTGTGAACAAACACGCAATAATGCGTTGCACCCACATACTCAAAAATCTAATTATTAAAATACTAATCAATCTATTTGCATAATGTTTTCATTGTTAAATCGTAATTGTCTTTGTGCTTCATATGAAACAAAGAATATATTGTGTCATATTACAAGTTTCTTCTCAAAGTAGTTAAACGAGAAACAAATTGCCATAAATGCAATTCTTCACTGACCCAACAACTTCATTAACTATGCGTTCCTAATTTAGAAGCCTGTTACCCGTGTTGCCTTCCTGTGGAAGTCTCAGAGCTGGATGAGACACCTGGCTCGATGCTTTCTCCTCCCCCTGACACTGCAGCTATCTCACTGTAAGCATCATTAATGCAAGCTTGTGTCCCACCTGCTGGAGGTGTGAGATTGACCTCTCCCCTTGGCCGGCAGTACTGCTGACACAGGCACCTGCCACGGCGCCCTGGCCCACACTGCACTTCCCTGCGCTGGGCCGAACTTACTTCAACCTGCCCTGGCCAGTCCGGAAGTCAAATCCCACAGTACTTCATTATCTTAGCAGGTAAAAAGGACAACGTCTCTGCTCATCAACTCTGTTTACTAAATGCCGTTAGAGAAATGAGTCGTTCCAGACGACCTGAAATGGATGCTGATGATTAGGGTTGAACGCTGAACGCTACCAATGAATTTAAAAGCATGCGGGAAACGCGCCACAGCATAATAATAATAATATTGGAAATGAAGGGATGAGGAAAATGTCACCATTATCATGTAACTGTGAGGGCAACTGATAGCAACTGACAGTAATCATAAAAGCTGTACTGAAAACCCTATAATTTGGGCAAGATATTATTTTTTTTCTCTTGGATAAGCTAAGTGTTACTACATTTTATTGTTTGCGCATTTAAGACGAGACATTTGAAAGGCTACTTTTGTTCTTGGTAATGAATGCAAGTTTTTTGCTACATTTCAATTTGTTGCTAATGGGTTAAATCATATTTAATTTCTTAATTAGAACCTGTTCCAGCCATTTTATCCTAATTTCCTGCAGCCCCTCACCCCAGGAATTTGTACCACTAACCCACAGCGATTTAATCATTCTGTGCCAGGCACTAAGTATCCGAGACTCTATCTACTGTGCCAGGTATCTTTTCAATTTCACTCAAATCTATTGCTTAAATCAACAACCCTATGAATCACCAGCAGCATAATTTTCCCTCAATTATTCCTTGATTTTGTTCCAATGTGACACAAAAACATAATTTGATTAAAACAGGTTTCAATCATAAGACCATATGTTCAGAGCCCTCACCACATCTGACTGTCATCGCATGTCTTGTTTACTCGTAAAAAAAAGTTACGTTAGCAGTGAAATCTGAAGCTTGCCTTGACTGAACAAATCTCTGGAGAGTTTACCACACACCTCATCCAAGCAGGGCAATAGTGGCTCATTTAGACACCTTATTTATCCTACACATCATGTGTTATATTAAGTTTAGGTCTTTACTCCAATGAAACAGAGGGATTCAGTCAGCAGTGGCCAGATTTTCTGTGGCCAGTAAACAGATACCAACCTGCAACAACAGAAAGCCAACATATACCTTTCACAATAAACAATTCAATTATTATCAATTTCTTAAGGTAAAGACAGTGGTCTCACAGTGGTCTTATGTTCTGCATAATACAGCAACACAGTTCCATTGCCTCCTTCTCTCACAAACCAAGCACTCTTGTCCACCAAAATGGCTGCCATGTTTTCCAGTAAGCCCCTGGATGAAAAGGTACGCCTCTTCTCAAAAAATGGGTATAGGCCTTTAAGTCTGAATTGGGCTCCTGGCAGACAGAATCATGGTAAACGATAAAGGAATCACATTTGATCTGCAAACACTGGCCTCACCCCCAAGGAGGGATTGTCGTTTCTGGGCTGTCCATCAAATGCAGATGTCTTTGTGAGACACCCAAGTGTAAAGGCTACACGGCAATCTCTCCCAGACAACAACATACAGCATTAATTCATATCATTTCATATTGTGGTCAAATGTGCCTAACCCCTCAGAACAATTGAGGGGTCGGGCAGAAATGAACAAAATATAAAATAGCACATCATAAACATTTCATTTTGGTATGCCTGCCATAAGAGCAGAAAAGACTCGTGCAGAAAGCAAAAAGACACACAGCCATGCTCAGAGGCAGACTGCTGAAGGAAATTATGCCTTTGATTGAGTCTTTGATATAGTATTAAAGAAGCCAGACTTGGCACACCATAAAATCCTAGATCAAGTCTCATTAGCAGTGCATGGAGCCTTCTGTATACTGCAACAGAGAGAACGGAGTCAAAAGAAGTCAAGATAAATTGCCACACAGCGGCAACAGCAATCCAGTTTCTTATATATGCACATGTACATTCATATCACATTTTATACGCCTGCATTTGGTGCAAAAGTGAATTCAGCACTTTTCTTTCCAATCAGTTTGTAAGTGGCCTGAGATTCAAACCCATAACCTTCACGTTGCCAGTGCTACCGGAACTACAGGAACCTTTGTGACACACTGAAATTGAAAACACCAGCTCTCCATATGACCTATATTAGACATTCTTATTAAAAAGGATGTCAGTGGTTTGTTAAATAAAAGTCCCCGCGCAGCATTTGAGGAGAATAGTGTTTGCATACGCCAGGTTCAATGACAAAGAAAACAGCGTACAAAGACACAGTTGGGGACGGTCTTTTTAAAGATTTCAGGAAGTGCATAAATAAGAGACTATAAATGAATCAAAATTCAAAAGCACTCCGACAACAATGTGTTTATGTTATCCTTTTTCCTTAAATATGAATTAGCGAGCCATAAAAAGCTAAGAAAAAACACCACTGATACGTTTCGCTTTCATCCTAAACATTAAAGGACACGGGTGCGCAATAAAAACAAGCTTACTTCCTGTCGGGGCACGAAGAGGGTTATGAGGGTCTCTCCTCACAATATCTTCAGCCTGTGCTCTGTGATGTTTCCCCATGTCCAAATCAAACAACAATGTGTTTTTAAATTAGACAGGATAAACACACCATCTACACAGCCATTATCAATACAGATATGCTTTCTTCATATTTAGTTTTTATATACAGTCATTTAGAATTGATATTTAAACCCGAATAAATAAACAGCCAGCTCAGTTATCAAAATGTTTTATAAATTTGTTTCATTTCCAGATATATGTATGTATATATCTGGAATATATCTTATATCTATACATCTTGAATGTAAATAATGTATGCTTATTTTAAGTGAAACAAAAGAAACCAGTCAGATATCATTAGTGCTTTGTGAATATATCATATAAACCTACTGTCAACAAACAATAATGACTGCTGCTCTCTTTTTTATCAAGGTTATGTGGCCTCCTATCATAGGCCTTCAATAACTTTCATTTTTATATGGTGAACATGCTATGCTTGACAGATTATGTAAAGCACAGACAAACAAACATTAAATGTGACAACATACCAACTTTAAAACATGGTTCCTCTCAAGACTCGGAAGATGTCACTTCCTTTCCATCACTCTCATTTAACGTAGAAGTTCAAAGTGGTGAGACATTGTGACAGGTGACATAACATCGAAACAACATAGATAAATCACAATTATGTTGTATAATTATTTTAATTATTTTTTATGTAAATGTGTATGAGCTATTTGTTAACTTTGCCATAAAAAAGGTGTATTTTTGTCTAGATATTTTAAATAGAACTGTAATTTAACTATACGGACATGTTAAAAATATACTGTAACTTCTCAAATATATTTATTAAAAACAAAGGCATAATTTTTTTTAAAAAATATATCAGTTTATAATTAGTTTTTAAATTGAATTCCTGTTTGCAAAACTACAATTACATTTTGGGGGGGAATTATTCTTTTGAAAAGGGCTAGAAGGCAAAGACAGAAGATGGTTCCCATAGAGGGAGTGCTGTCTTTTTCTTTCCTCTGCTTGGCTCCTCTCTTTCAGAGCAGTGTAGAAGAGGACACAGTGACTCCCTGTGTGAGCCGCATAAAAGACAGCTTACAGCCAAACCGGCCTGTGGAGGAGTCGCAGGATGAAAGAGGACTGACCAGGCCGGGGGGTGCAGACTTCGAAAAAGAGCGCCACTTCATGTAATTAAACATTCTTCGTCGCTTTTCGGCACAGAGGCCGAGACAGACGAGAGACCCCCTCCTTATGTCTCACATATACACACACGCAGTCACACAAACACACACTACACCCCAACCAGTCGCCGTCCACCTGACAAGTGACAGCCCAATCTGATTAAATGCCAGAGAAGGAGGAGCCAGCCTGGCCTCCATGACAGGCCAAAAGTGATCACCATGGAGATACATAATTACAGCTGTCAACGCGTCCACTGTCCTGCTGGCATCACTCTGATTGCTCACAGCAATAATGATAGACAAAGCTTTGCGCGCTCTCGCCCGCCTCAAAACACAATATAAGCTCTCTGCAGCACACAGCTAACACGCAACATTCACATGTGTGCACAACAGTGGCATTTTAATTAGTTTTTCCCTTTTTAACCCACCTATTTTTTCTCTCTCTATCTCTTTCCTCCCTTTTTATCTCTCTCTCTCTGTCTTTCTCTCTCACTTTCTGTCTTTCCACACCACCTATATCAGACCCCCCCACCACACCACACCACACCCCCCCCCTCACGTGGACAGACAGCAAGTGTTATTACACGAAGCTCCCGCTGTAGCATTAATTGAAGAAAGATATGGTGGGACAGAGGCGGTGGGGGGTAGAGCACGTCCATTATCACTTGCGCCTTCAACAGGTCTCACGTTTGAAAACTGCAAATTGCAAAAACTTGCAAGGGCAAAATGTTTGACATTACTTGATCCGCAACCATATGGTGAAGACCTCCGAGAAGAAGAGAAGAAAATAAATGAATAAATAGAGGAGGGGGGGAGAAGGTAAGAGAAGATGAGGGGCAAACAAATCAGGGAAATAATTATTTAAATGGTGTAATTAATGGGGGTTTTACTTCAAAGGGGGGGCGTCAGGTGCTCTTACCTGCCTTTCCTTTGGCCTCTCCTTTGCGGATGTCCTTGCCTTCTATTCTATATGTGACAGTGACGATAAACATACTGAAGATGTTAAAACTACCTCCTGCGGGATGCTTAGGGGCTAGACAAGTTCACGCTGAGTATACACACTCCTTTTTTTCATGCTGAAGGTTGATTTGAGTTTGTTTCTTTAATTAAGTTGGACTCACATACATATTGGGGAATTAGTTCATCCATTTAATTATTTTCCAGTGCAATTAACAAAGGTCTGTCACCTTATGGTTGTTCTCTTTGGGAGCGAATATGACCTCAGGTGACAAAGCGCATCAAAACGCCTTTGCCCGTGCCCTTTAAAAACACCAGCACTCGCGGCAAAACAAAACTGTCATCTTTCTTCTGTTCGTTCCTTTTGAATTTTTGAGTTTAGCTATATTTAGTATTGACATTGAAACTCGTGACCATTGTTAGCGTACTAACTTGCAAACTGAAGAATCACAGCTTGCAATAACATCAACATGAACTTAAAAACAGAACCTTGAGTCTCTCTTTGATGTCCAGATTTATATATAGCACGTATCAAAGGTCACGAAAATATTGATTCTTTAAAAAAAAAGCTTGACAGCAGCACTGTTACGTTCACTGAATCTTATTACAACAAATGTACAAGAACAAGCTTTTTTTACACGGTTCTTTTTGAGACAGTAAACTTAGCCGTAAGGGGTAAAGGGACAGTGTATGGAACATTCTAGAGCTGGATGTTGTTGCAGCTGCTCTCATGCACGTCTGCTATTAATTACTTATTTACTTTAAGCGGCCGGACTCCTCCCACTCAAGACAAGATAAGGAAGAAATAAGAAAGGACACCAGCCACATCAGGGCCTTATCATCACAAACCTTGACTTTGCATCATGCTGTTTTCTTGTGAAACAGAGTCTTTGCCTTTTTTGTTTAAAGGGGGAACAAAAACGTCCATCTATAGACACTAAATTATATCAGAGGAAGGAAATTGATCATTTACGATCCAAATTAGAACAATGGATGTCCTCAGGAGGTTGATCTTTACACTCAACTCAGACGGTGTAAAGTTGAATAGCTCGTATCCTCTGAACAGATGACTTATGTTATTTGAGTTGACCTACTGTTTTAATATTCTTCAGATGAGCTTAGGGCTGTGTGAAGTCACACACAGGAAATGCTGCGCATACTTTGCTGAAGGTGGCACCCCAGCTAACGATTTAAGGTTGTAAGAACGTTTCCGTTAATGTTTGTATTAAGTAACAAAAAATGTTAAACTGTTATTTTGAAAGTTTTAGAAACGTTCAAAACATCTAGTTTTAGACATTGTAATACATTATTGCTTGGTTTTAAAAACCTTTTTCAAACTTTCGTAACAATTTTAAAACATTCCACTAATAACGATTTATATTTGATCTGTGGTATATAGAACGTTAAAAAAAAACATTCTTCTAATGTTAATGCAAGAACGTGCTTTTTTTATAACTTTGAGAGAACGTTAGTCAATGTTTTGAGAATGTTCCCTGTTAGCTGGGCTGTGTGCCTCTGCAACTTGCTGAAGGTGGCAATGCCTTTAAGAACCCTGCGGCCCCTCTAAGCAGAGCTCCAGACGCTCAGGGAAAACAGCCGGCGCATTTGCGCGGATCTTGAGAGGAAGCAGAAAGCAGAGGAAACATTAACTGTTAAATAAAACACAGGAACCAGGGTTAACTGCCACTCCTTGGACCTAAAGCCATTGGCAGGGTCTATTTTTTGCCCAATTATCCTTGGTTAACAGGATTAATTACCACTACCTCTTTGCTTTTTGCTCCCTCTCAGCCAGTAACTAATAAATCCACAACTGCTTCTCGCAGACTGGGAAGGCCATCATAATTAGCATAACAAGTCACAAAATCATAATAGCCCTAAATTGCTTACAGAGATGATCAACATCTAAGGCCTACAGGATGTAGTATGGTGTTGTTGTTACAGGGAGCTGGGAGACTGTTTAATTGAATAAAAATGCTGTGGTGGCCCTGACGTGGGCGGAACCACATAAGGAGGCGGGGCAAGGTGAGTGATTGACACAAGATACTTCTGGAGCGTTTCAGAGCCACACCCATTTTAAAAGAGAGGGTCCATTAGCAACAGATGGTGAGTGTGCATATCAGCAAGTTTAAATGTACGTGTGACCATTCATTTCTCTGCCAAAACAAATGGAATAAATGACAAATGTGCCATTTCACAGATAACATGACTGAACAAGGAAAAACTAATATAGTGTTTTGCAAAATTGTTTAATGATAATTCTTTAAATGTTTAAGAACGTTTTTGACTGATGACTTTTGCCATCGCTTGTTTAAAGCTACAATTCATAACTTTTGCCTCTCTACCGCCATTTTTATTTAAAGTCAAACGTGTGTTGAAGTTTTAAACACCGACCTGTTATGTACTTGCTCAATAACTGATTTTTGTTAATTTTTAACCAAAAGTTACAGATTGCAGCTTTAAAATGTCTTTATCAGTCTTTATCTAAGTTTACATAAAGTCCCAGTAGGCTACATTGCTTGTTTGACAGCTTCCATCTTCTTGTATAGGCTGGTCCATGTGTGGTCATTAAACTTTATGGTTCTATTAAGACGCTAAGTGATCCAGTCAGCTGCCCATTAATTTCCCTCATAATTTACTTTAGTTGTATTAAAATATGTTGAAACCTCACAAGGCCGAATTTGACTGTACAAATGACTAATTACCAGCAAAATAAACTAATTTAAAATGCTTTTGGGAGGAAAACAGCATTTGCTCCTGGTGGAAAATAATTGTTATTTTATTATTTAAAAATGTTCCTTTTAAATAATATTTCACACACAGACAAAAATAATAATTACACGTTTAACTGTGGGCTTTATAGTACACATCAATTAAGAAAAATCTTAAAGGGATAGTTGACTCAAAAATTAACATTTTTATATCATTTACTCAACCCCATGTCATTCCAAACCTGTTTGCTGAAGAGCACAAAAGAGTATATTTTGAAGTATGTTTGTAACCAAAAAAACATTTGGTCATGGACACAAAACATTTCTTAAAATATCTTCCAAATATCTTTCTTGTGTTCCACAGAAGAAAATGCCATACCAGTTTGGAAAAACGTGAGGAAGAGTAAATGATGGAAGAATTTTTATTTTGGCGTGAGCTATAACTTTAATTTTTAGAAAATAAATCAGAATGAATGCTTGATTATAAAGTAGCCTATAAAATGTTCTGCAAGGTCCACTTTTTGTAATTGTATGCTGTCTGCACTAAAATGCCTTATCCTGGTTCTTGTGTGCACAAGTACAAATTCATGTACAAAATAGAGTAGAAAAATTTGGGAACCCATTTAGTTCCTAAACGGGTCTGTATAAGATCGCACTTTTCATGGCAGCCAAACCAGTGCTGGTGTTTCATTGGTAACAGACTGGCTTGTCTGTGGCCGATCTGACAGCACGCAGATTGTGCCAAATCTAACACTCTCGAGTCTGAGAGAGGACACCTCACAGCCAGAGGCTGCCAACCGGTTAGCTTCAGCCTCCTCCGTTTGCCTGCTTTCACTAACCTGTCCTGACAAGTAACCAGATTAGCGTAGTCTTCTATCTGTGAAGGGGAACAGGAAGAACAGATGGATCTTCCTGTATCACTCCCCCCCTCGGCTTCAAACTCACCACCACAGTGCTTAGCTCGCACAATGGCTGGGGCCCGGCCCTGCCGCAATCAACGTGCTATGAGTTAATTGTTGCTAACAGCTTTGCATAATGCTGTTTGGGGAATACTCATCTCGGTCTTCATATTCCCCTACCCTCCTCTCTTCTCCCCACAAAACCACAAGCGCCTCACAAACTGGGCAAATTGGCAAACGCGTTTAGCCAAACGCCCACTTCCTTAAAGGAGATTGGAGACCGAAATGATTAGGAAAAGCTTGACAGTTTCAGAGCATTAAATTAAAGCTGTGTGTGTTTGTGTGGTATACATATGAATCCTCATTATGGCAATGGAACAACGGTACACACACGTAGCAAATAAGACACGGCAATGCTAAGGAAATAATTGAATGAATAATGTCAGGGGTGGAAAGAGAAAAGAAGAGGGAGCAGACGGAAAACAAACTGCAATTTATAACACTTGTCATCTGCCGGGAAAAACGGAGCTTGTCTTTTTACAGTTTCTCTGGTATGTATCAGTAAGTTTGCTCAAGTGAGCAGATGGGCGCGCTAATTAGCTCAGTTCATGCCGCAAGTTTGTTTATAAAGAGAGAATGGGAAGCAGACATTTTGACACATTTTATTAACATATCATACCTTAAAGCTCTGCCTCCTGATACCCAGAAGACTTTGTGTTTCCGCTTTATGCGTACACATGCATGCCGAACAGCGCCACTGAACATACACAATACAAACATGCATGCAGTATGTATGTACGAATATGAATACAGATCCTGCGCTTTTAACTTTTAGGCCCAAAGGTACACTAAGCTTACGTGTTTCCATTTCCTTCAGCTTCTCCAGCGTAATGTTTTGTATCCTTTCATTCTAAAATGTGTCAAGATTGTGAACTACATTTAGAGTTGGTTGCTTGTGTTTCAGGCCAACTGTTATGATGGTTCAACAATTTGAAGAGAATTTTCCCACTGTTTAAGTGAATGGGAATAAGTGAATAAGTGAATATTTTAGGAACTGTACAGTATAAAGACAGTGCAGGGCAAAGGAGGTTAGGAGTTTTATGCAAGAATGACATGTTTTTGGGCACCTAAAATCCTCAAATTTGTTAATAAAGCTAACGATGAATTATTAAAATTCACTTTTGACAACTCAGATGTCTATAAAGTAAGATAAAGAAGGAATAATCAAATGACACAACATTAGCTACTGTCTGAAAAACTCAAAAGGAAGGGGATAATAAAATGTGCCTCCTCCCGCACAAATAACCAATCATTATCAGAGGTGACCTTTCGAGCCAATTAACTTTTAGCATCACTTTAAAGTGTCATCAAGCCTGCCTGCAGAGAGAAATATAGCTACAGCTTAACGCAAAAGGTGAAAAGAGACTTCCAAATTTAGCCATAATATAGGCAAAATCCAAATTATTGACACATCTCTAGCTAAAATGACAGCCTTTCTCCTGGGAGGCGGATGCTAAATTGAATGGGGCTTATTTTTGGTATTCACAAGTGTTTGGTTGGTGAAATTATCAAGACTATTTAAAGATATATAAGTGTATAAAAAGATGAGATGATATTACTGGCAGAGGAGTGGAGAGGGATGCATAGTGTCTCTGTAAGGCTGGGGGATTCCTGCATGCTGTCTTGTCTGTGTCACCCAGAATCCCCACTGCGTCTCACATTGCACACTCTTGCTCTGACCAGCCTGCTCTGACTGAACAGACAACATGGTTTGGAAGCATCGCACTCCCAGAGGTTTGCATCCTAATTACAGTTACAAAAAACACTGGAGTTGGCTCACACTGCACTGTGTGTTTACATATCAGATGAAACCCTGAGAAATGTGTATGAACAGACAATTGTTTTATGTGTTATTATTGTTTTACTTTTGTTGCTACAGTTCATTCGTATGTCTTTAATTTGTAGTAATCACCATTAGGGTTTGTTTGAGATTTAGCAGAGAATTGAAATCAGTGTATGAGGACACCTTCACATGTGGCCACATTTGACATGTGGACTGTTGATTCCCTAACGTCCCATAAGCCAGTGCTGACCAATCAGAAAGCAGCATGATGTTAAATGTGCTGTGAGAGGTGAAGTCAGGGTCGTAGGTATATATCAACCTGTTTCATCATCTTCTGTTTGGAGTCACGATCATGTTTCTTTGTTTAGGAAGGATGTGGAAGCATTGAGCTTACCTGAATTGATACGAACATTTCAAAAAATGTGTTTGTCTTTTAAAACATACTGCAACTTTGACAACACACTCTATATATCTGTGCTGTTTCTGTGCACAAAAGAGCATTAAAATGTCCATGAATATATCCAATGACTTAACACTTACTCATTTATTACACTGACTCGCAGAGGGCTAGCTGTGATCATTTCTATGGTAACAGAGCAGGGGTGGGCAAAAAAGATATTTCTATGCATTGTAGGTTGTAGTTCTTAAATGCAACATCTGTGGTTTTAAAATGGCAAGTGAATGGTACATTAAACCAAAGACAGAAAATGTTTAAATACCGCTCCACTGTTCTGACTTCTGTTGCTGTCATCACAAGCTTGAGTGTGTGTATTCTGTGCCTATTCCTTTTATTGTGAACGTACAATTTAACTGTCATAACTATTGACATCATGCGTCTAAACATCTGTGTTGATTTATGTTCTCAACTTCCATTGAGTGAAGCGTGTTTTTCATCCATCAGCGGCGATGAAGTTTACATGCGAGAGGTGTAGGATGATGGAGAAGATTATACTGTACATAGAGACATGCATCCACACATCACTGTGTGTTGTGTCAGATGTGGTTAGACGTCATTCACACCTGGTTTTAGCATCTGGTTTAAGCGATCTGATCACAAGTGCTAAATACAAGCTTTACAGTCCACAAAACCACAATCAAAAATGTTTTGTGGTCAGACCAACTACATTTAAGGAAATCAAAAACACATGCAATTGTGAATACATCACATTCATAGTACAAAAGCCTGATATGTTCTGATGGACGACAGTGAGAAGTTATAGAATAAAACGTATGTTTTGATGCAGATGTGTGCTTTTGGGGACTGTATATGCTTTATTGACAGGGAGCTGTCCTGTAGCTCAACTGGTAGAGCTAACAATACCAAAATCTTGTGTTTGATTCCCAAGGAATGCACATACTCATATGTGGTTTGAATGCATTATAAATCACTTGGAATATTGGTATTTAAAATACATAAATATAAATGATTTAGAAGGTGACGTGTACTGCTACCACAGTTACAGACATAAGGTGAATACTGTTACCTTGAGCTTTAGTGAACAGATGTACATCATTTCTTTGCATTGCCTCCTTCTATGGATCCTCCAACCCTGTGCTGGGCATCCCGCAGCCGAAGTGAGAGATAAGGACTGAGAAAAAGAGGCAGAGAGCTGGGGAGTGACCAGCCGTACCAACCCTGCAGGCATGGCACTGTTCCAAACCTTACACTGCTTAAGTGTGAACCCTGGGGTTTTAAAACAGATGATTTCAGCCTTCCCTTCACGTGCCGAAGGTCTCTCCGAAATATGATTACATATTCCCTCCTTCAGCCACTGCCATGGATTACATTAGACATGAAGCGGTCAAAATGCACGCTGCACTTGAAACATATTGAAACATACACATTCAGGGCTCTTTGGTGTCCCCCTGCTGTGCCCCTCCCCTTCAAAGGATTCACATGAACCAAAAATGCTGATCCTTCACAAAAAGTACCAGGCTGAGGAAAAGGTCACCCACAACAGGCCAGTAAAATTCATGCCATCCTGGCTTTGCCTCTAATACCTTAAAACCTCCTCATATTCCGGCCTAACCCACCTTCTCTCTAATGTACGGATTCCTCTGTGTGAGATTGCAGGCTTTCTGGACATCGGCCAATGGGAGCTCAGAATACGTGTTATCAGTGCCCTTCAGGCGATGCTACTTTGAGGAGCGTGTGACCAAGCGCTTGGGACAACGGGTTAAGCCGTTAACCACACCTTTGACCACTGCTGCTCATAGTGAGTCAACGGTTCAGGCGAGATGACCGATAATATTTTCACAAGGAAAATCTAAACACAATGCACAACAAAAGAGCCGTTTAGAGAGCATTCAAACATGTCACCGCTTTTGGCCTATCACTGCCCTCAAAGATATTTGGTGCAAACGACACACACTCAATACACTGTGGTTTTCAAATTGCTTTGGATGCGTTATGTCATTTTCCAGTTTTTTTCCCACAATTTGTCAGGTTTTTTATTATAGAAATGATTGCTTGGCAAACCAAACACACGCAAAACGTGAGAAAAATGATATCACAATACAATGACATTAACCGGTTTAAATCACACAAAACAAAAACAAAATGGTCAGTTATCCTATTCATGTTGATATTTTATATACTGAATTTGTCAATGTTAATGAGATTTAATGCTTGGTTTGAAGGGTTTTTTATTTTTATATAACAGTTTAGGTATTGCGTTTGGTCGCAACTTGATGCCTATTGTAAAATCTGTCACCTAAAACTGTTGAGAACCAACAAATTCAGCTCTTCAACAACTAAACACCACAAAATATCTCCAAAAATGCGAGATGATGCAAGGGTGAAATACACAGCAGATTTGACATTCTACAGTTTATCTCGCCCAGTTTATCCTGCCCAGCAGCTCAGATCCCACCCAGAGAAAAGATTTTACAAGTATGTGTTAATAATCTCTGCAGAAACAACATATCACATCATGTGTGAAAGCCGCATCGTCCCGGACCGGGGCTTTGTAAAAATAAATCAATAAAAAACAAAATAAAGGGAGAGGAGATGGGAGAGTGAGAAAGTGAGAAAGAGAAAGGTGTAGAGGAGCGAGAGAGAATGGACAGACCGCTGTTCGACAAATATTTGGAGATGTGGAATTGTTTTCATTGCTGACATCAACATAAATTTGTACAAAGGGGCCTGAGATACTCAGCAGGTGTCGTTTTCTGTGAAATGAGTTGGAAGAGAAGTAGACAGCGTTGGAAGACATGAAAGAGGTTTTGAGGGTGGGAAGAGAATAGGAGAGGTGGAAAAGAGCGACCTTTGACCCTCTGAACTGTGTTTTCTCTCTCCCTCAGAGAAGTGTGGGTCATCTGCTCTCAGCTCTCGCCCTCAACACCTCATGCCGCAGTGCTGGCCTTCTGTAGCATCTCATCTTCCAAACTTCCAAGCTACACCTTACACACACACACACACTTACACACACACACAGAAAAACACACACAGCCCCACAGGAGGTTGTGCTTCTCCGTCTAAGCTGCTCTAGCTACACATTTTATACTGGAAAAAACATTCTTAATTACATCATATGTTTCTGATAGAGCACATTTCCTTATTCAGGTAACAGACATGGCATGAATTAGTCTTGATAGTCATTTGAATGGCCGCTAGTAATGATCCTATATGACATCTTTGGTTATGGTATATTGTTTGTAGCATATATACTATATACAGAACATAGCAAATATATTGTTCAATGCTGCTTTACAGTATTTTAACACAATATAAATATGGCATGTTCGCAGCTATGTTTATGACCTATTCGTTTATTCATGGTTTAGCACAAGTTACCTTTATTAGCTCTGCCACAGAAAACAATTTTGACTTGTCAATTAATTTTACAGTATGATTCTAATGCCGCAAGTCTATGCAGCAAGGCATTACAGTGCAGACATGCTAAAATAGTTAACATTATCCAATTAACAAAAGACTATTGTGATAGTCTGCAGTGGCAAGGTCATGGATTCAGTTCATACACATACATGCAAAATGTATACCTTGATTGCACTTAATTTGAGTGGGTGACTGAATGTGTCTGTTAAATATCTAAATACAAAACTTCAGCTACAGGCTGTATGTTAATAACACAGAGGTAGACAATTGGCCTAGAACTCTATATACACTGTTAATAAGATTAGAAAAACTTGATACCTCAAATAACATATTTTTGCTCATAATTAATAGACAGACTTTTGCTTTTCGACTCTTTGTAATGCACTGGTCAAAAGACTTGAATGCATTACTGTAAGTTTTATTCATTTTAACAAACTGAGCTATGACTCTTCATTTTGCCTGTGGTGATTGATAACTTACCCCAGATGCTAATGATAAACCTTAACTAGGCTGGTTATATTTCCTGCCACCATAAACTAATGATAAATGTAGAACATCACATTCATTATTCCATTACATTGTTTCCCTTTAGCCTGAAGTCTCCCACAAGACTAAGAGGAGAATGAACCTGTTGCTTCAGTGTTTCTAACATTGCTTCCACCCAAATTATTTATTCAGCCATCTTGTCCAAGTCCCTGGACACTTCCTGGGTCAGGACTTCCTGGGCAGCAGTGCTGAGTCAGCGACCAATCAGACAGCCCCACTGGGGCTTGCCGTGTCCAGAGTCATGCTTCCTGTTTTTGTCAGCGCTTGTCAGGAGCCACCTGGCCAGTGCCGACCAAAGAGGGTCAGTTTGCATGGGGGTCTGTCCCTGAAGGGAGTTCAGGGGGTCAAAGAGAGGGGAAACGCAACCAAGAATGACACACAGTACCCATAATGCCACATATGAAGCGTAACCTGCTTAGTTACAAGCTTAATCCAGTTAGTGCCAACAATCCCAGGGTCACCTATACAATGACAATTGACATTCACAGAGGCTGGCTGGGTGCCTGTACTTGTAAACAAACTGAATCCATGCTAAAACAAAGGCACTCAATAACAGCCCTGCATCTATCATCTCCAATCGACATGATTGAAACAAGCCAGGCCTCTATTCACAGCTGCATCAGTCAATCACTCACAAAGTCACATAAAAGATATTTGTGCAAAAGTGCAGAGCGCAACGGTGCAGTAAATGCCCCAGTAATTAGCACAGGTTGTGGCAGTGGTTTAATAACCGCCCTGGCTCTGGGTCACGCCTGCTTCTCTGTGCAGGAACAGAATGGAGATTCGGGTTCCTGCAGCCCACAGCGGTCTGGACCTTTCCACTTCACCTCCTCCTAATAGATGCCCCACAATGGCCTCTGGCTCTAATGAGTTGCCTTTCTGCGCGGACACCAGAACAGCGAACAGGTGCGTCTGGGACCGGAGGCGTGGGGAGAATGGGAAGAGGTCTCTCTGTTTGTACCACCAGTGTCTGCCAGATAAACAGACCCACCAGTAGTAGCAACCGTAACTTCTTTCAGAGAGAAGGTAAAAGACTTTGCAGCTGGATGGCTTGAATGGGCCCTGCCACACTCCACCAAACTCTCTAATGAGCAAAACCTTGACACAGGCTATTCGAAGGACAAAACAAAAAGCCACTGTGGAGCTAAACTAAGACAGAATGGATCAATGGTCATTATAGGAGAGTTCTGAAGGATGAAGTGAAGACATTAGGATGGGTAGTTCAGGATGTATGGATGCCAACACTGCTTGCCGTAATTAAAAAGCTTTCGGGAGATTTTTTAAGGAGAAAAGACTGTGAGTGCTCACTCAAGCACTGAGAAGCGTCTCAGTGGTTCTGAAGCGAAGTCAAGAGACAATGGAGTTCAATGAATAGATAGGGTGCCTGTTTTCAGCAAACTCTAATGCAATTTAGATGAGTGTGTGTTTGGAGTAGTAGACATGACAGGGTGGCCATTGTGTCTCTGTAACAGAAGTGGGTGGCGGAAGCTTTCAAATAATGCAATTAAACACTGACCAGGGACCTTGGATGCATTAACACACTCATCTGGCAGGCTTTGTCAATCAAAGCCTAAAACCCAGCTAACAATGTTTGTCTGTACGTTTTGACATAGGTGTTTCCCTAAGTATGTTTCCATTAAGTAACAAAAATGCTAAAACTGTTATTTTGAAAGTTCTAGGAACATTGAAAATGCCTAGCTTTTTAGACATTGTATTAACACTATTGCTTGGTTACAAGAACATTATTCAAATGTTTTTTAATTCTGTAATGGTTTTGAAACGCTCCACTAACCACTTAAGAACACCTTTTTTGATATATATATTTATGATCTATAAAGTTAAATAAAAGCTCTACCAGTGTTACTGCAGGAACATTTGTTGATAACTCTGAAAACTTTTCAAGAATGTTAGACAACATTCTGAGAGCGTTCCCTGTTAGCTGAGAATGCATAGAATTTCCTAACAAGATGCAACAGTAGTTGAAATGGACATAAGATTACAAAATTATCACTGAACTTTGGTTCAAGTACAAAGATGCTATTTTGATATGACACCATGGTACCTTTTAATTGCCACATTTTTATACCATTGTGTTTAAATAGTACTTTAAATGACTTTTTTATGCTAGCAGTATCTAAAAAGATGAAATTATCATGACTTTTCCAAGTAAGGAATGTGTAGTAACCATATTAAACCATGGTTTTTATGTATGGTTAAACCATATTTGTCACAAATGGAACATTTTAAACATTGTTTCTGGCCCTTTTAAACATTGTTCCTTTCTTACTCTGCTCTCTGGCATACGAGAAGCAAATGTAAGAGAAAGCTGCCTGTTGGCCCATCACTGGCTGTGTTTACATGCATCCATTTTAGTCAATCTGAATTTAATCTGATTGTACATTATGAAATCACACTTTTTATGTACCCCAAGCATTGCAATCCGAGTCAAATATTAATTTACATGTACATAATATATATATATGATGTATTATATATACATAAATGCACGCAAGGTATTTTTGAATCTGACTGAGAAAATAATCGGATTTTGAATGCATTGGAAAATGCATTCGGATCGAGCAAATCGATTCGTCTTAACATGAATCAGATAACAAGCACAATATTTTGTTGCAGCTCCTGTGAAATCGAGCAATGTGTATTTTCTAGGCAATGTATATTTTAAAAGTGCTACCGTAGTGTTTTTGAAGAATAAAGTTGATTACATTATAAGTTATACGTTTGCGGATTCAAAGTAGAAATCTAGATTCACTGTTTCTTTTGTTATGAAAGCAGTACTCCATCTGGAATAAGAACAGGTGGAGGGCAGGAAAGCTTTTCCCTACCTTACAAAGACCTCCAGAGTGGCTTAGAAGACCAAACAAACAGTGCATTAGCATTATGCTAACATAGCCCAGGACTTAAGAAACATGAAAGGCTGCAAAGCCCTGGTGAGGTGGTCTTCAGCAGCTGACAGCTGGGGAAATCATTGCGAGGCAACCAGGGCAAACCTACTTGAGTCACTCTTCATTCCTTAAAAAGACGACCACATAGATATCCACACTTCCTGATTCACAACGTTGTAGCACCAAGCCACTTGGAAAGAGCATGAAATATATTTTATAAAAGCGTTGAGACACATTCAAAATCATTGCAAAATAGCAAATGTACGCACACATGGTTACAATGTTTCCATGTGATGAAATATGTACGCGTGCACCGACAGCATGTTCTAATGTCACAAGTGTGTTAATGCTTGTGTTTGGAAGATTTATTGGGTGCGCTGTGTCTATCTTGGCAACGGAAAAGTGTAAAGGCACATTTTTAAACACATCCAAGAATCCTCAGCCATTCCCAGTCGTATCCCGACCTGATCTCCCTCAGCCATTTTGCGTTTTCATCATAAATGTTTCTCCATGCTGAGATCAAAGCTTACCTCTGGATGTGTGTTCTGTGGTAACGGCCAGTGATGTAACACAAAAACACGTTCCACAGAACATCTAGACAACCATTATAACTGTAAATCATCAAAATTACACTCAATCTTTTTATGTGGCCTGGTGTTGACGTGGCTGTGTGGGTCTGTTAATGTGATTGATTTATTTTGTTTGGATGGCTCTGCAGCAGGAAGTTGCAGGAATGTTCAGTGCTGTAGGCGTGTCAGTGGGTGTTCCGCATTCGTATGCCGTACACTTGTTTCAATAGATGGAGCATGCAGCTGCAGGGTTGAGCACTGTCAGAAAACTGGACTGTCATCTACAGTTCAGAGATTGTTCAGATGAACAATCTGAGCACAAGACACTTTAACAGCTAATATAGGCATTTCATCACATAGGCCTTTGATAAAGGCGCGAGATATCTTTTAGCACTTTGATGAATGTTCTAACAATGGCGAGGTCTGCTTTCATTGGAAGTTAAGAGGCTGTTATTTTCCATGATCTTTTCAGATTAAAGTTCAATGTACTAGAACAATATAAAAATACACAAGCACAACTTTCTGATTTAGAATATAATAAGTAAATTATGAATAGTAAGAATCACAATACACAAACCTTCCTGTCATATAATCTGTAGATACAGCACTTGGCACATAAAGGAATTATATATGCATTTTATATATTACACATATATAAAATTCATATTGCATTTTATATATAATGCATTTTATATATTCCACATGAAATGCATATATATAACTTGACATTTTGGGTTTGGATTCAAGATTAAACAAGTAAAAAGGTTACTGGAGATGTTGAGATGATGAGCAGCCCTTTCCTTACAGGCATTCAGTTCCACTTGGTTCCACACAGATAAGACAGGAATTTTAACACACTCAACCGTGGGCTAATTAAAACCCCACACTCTGTGATGCCAGAACAGAAATCAATATGCTTATTTAATTAATCTATACATCACACAAGCACACACAAGATCAGCCCCAAACCAGCTTACTTTGCTAAACAGGAGAAAAGACAAACAAATTTAGTCTTTCCGTTTGTGCTGGACGATAATGTTTAATGTTCAGAATAAATGTTTGAAAGTTTGTTAATAATTCCTCGAGGGCTTACAAGTCAATTGCATACAGAAACATACTGTATACTGTGCACACCACTCGCAAACATGAACCTTTTTAACTAATTGAATGGAGTTCAATGGCATTAACAAAAGAATCTCATTATCTAGACTTCTCCAAATGCTCTGCCCTCTGGAACTCTTTCACACTTCAGGCTGCTCAGAAAACTGGGCTCCGTAAAGCTGGTCCCAGGCCTGTGCGAAGTGCTAATTTGTAAACGTGTCTGTGAAAGGGAACAGAAGGTTATTAATAATTCCCTTGACCTTGTACAATCGGATATTACAATGAAGTGTAATATTCAATTATTGATTTACTAAGACATGGTTGTTTCTTTTAAGAATGTGTTGAAGAGAGAGTTAAAGCGAGGCCTAAATTGGTGTAAATTGATGAATTTATACAAGCTGACAGTGTTGATGTCAGACATGTTCATACTGTCTTTTTATAGGACGCCAACAAAAACTAGATTAAAAATCAAATGTGGGCATTACTTTTCTCGGGGCTTGGATTTTGTATTCAAAGGCAATGTTTCTGGCAAATTGCATTAAAAACCCCTGCAGGGGACTTGAGGGGGTGTTCTAAATTTGTGCCTTTATTAAAATGCAAAAAACACCCAAAGCTGATGAAAAAATAAACTTTGTAAATTTAGATAAATCTGCAGAAATGATTCACGCTGTAAAATAATCCATTTTAAAAGTAAATAATTTTAGAAGTAAATGCAAAAATTACCAAAGACTTACATGATAATTGTAGGTTTTTGGCTATTCCAAACTTCTTACAATTCTCAGGAACAGGAAGCTGAATTAACAAGCATAGAAGTTAGTAGAATTAATGCATTTTTAAAGTCAAGTAGGCCCACACACAAACAAAAATGATTTAAGGTTTCAGTCCTCGTTTCCCTCTACCCAGCATGCACTGGGGCATTGTTTGCTCCCTGGCTGTTTTTTATTTACATTGCAGTTGTTTATTTCTCTTATTGTCTTGGGATGCTAGGAAGCATTTGTTTCTTGCTACTTAAAATGTGGCCGTTTGTGATGTTTTGGGTATTTTGGGGAAAGGCTCTGGGATTAGGTACATAGTTATACATAGACATTGTTGTCATTTTAAGATAACAATAAAAACACTGGCAGGACAATATTTAAACATTTGAAATAATATATATATACAGGATGTATTTTTCATAGAACTGTTGTAGTCAACTACCAGCAAACAACAACTACAACTACCGTAGTCAACGTTTTACAGTCACCTAGTCTAAAGGAAACTGTTATAATGGTGGTAGATTTTAAACCACTTTAACCTGACAATTTATATCAACATTTTAAATGTAAATGTAAAAGGAGTTCACCTGAAAATGAATGTAACACCACCAACAACAAAGTTCTACATATATTTTATTCTACACAGTACAGAGTATTTCTATTTGTCCGCCTCAGTTTCACTGTTGCTTCCTCCATTTGTTGTGACATCATGGAAAACGAGGATCTTGACCGTGACTGTGGCCTTTCTCTCTCCTGCTCAGCTGTGACTACACTTCAGTCCCCTCTTGCTCTGATCACTCCAATCTTTGCCTCTGTTATCTAACCCTTGTTTCTTTTATTTTCCCTTTTGTTTTTGGCCACGAAATCCAATTAGGCTTCTTCTGAAATACCAGTGGTGTGAGAACTTTATCCATTCATGAGCGCAGATAACTAAACTAATTAAGACTAGGTTCCTCTCTGAAGCGCGTTTGAATGTGCAAATTAAAAATGCAGACGCAGCTTAGATTGGATTAGATAGCCCGTGTAAACAGGGGGAGGAATTTATCTTTAAATGCCACTAAATTGTTTTCTGCTCCCTCTCTCGGCACCCGGTTTTAACACCTCCCGCTCGCAGACACTTTTAATGACGCCATGGCCCAGAGAGGGAGGGAGAGAGGGCAGAAACAGTGTGAGATCTGGAAAGCGGGGCCATCTGGGCACACTGGCTGGGTGTTAGTAGTGCCAAACAGGAGTGAATGAAGGTTGGGGTGATTTTCAGCAACATGTGAAGAAACGCTGGCTGTTTGCTCTAATGGCCTCCTCTCCAGCAGAGTAAACACAAACACTGAGCCTGCTGAGTCCTGTTTACTCCAGTTAGCTGCCCTCTCTGGCCCACAGGACCACCCCGGGCTCCCTAACACACCCACGGGCTGCAGCCAGGCCCGGATAAGCTGTTTCTCTCACGGGTTTTGGAAACAGGCATTGTGCCCCTAAATAAACACGATCAATACATAAGGTCTGGACAGAACGTTCGAACCATCGGACCATCGTACAGCAGTATCCCCTGCTTCTGTTAGAGTAAACACAAGGGGAGAGTGTGTTTACAAACCCAAACACATATGATGGGGTGTGAAATCTCATCCGTAAATACCAGCACTAAAAATGTTAATGCGAGTCTGTAACAGCTGTTACGTTATAAACTGCACAAAAAACAAAAGTCTCCGGTGAAAATCGGAAATAAAATCTAATTAGTGCCTTTAACAGTTTCATAATAACAGACACAATGACTCATAGGCAAATCACACAAACCATGTACCGAAAGCTGAGCCTACCAGCAGAGCAATTTAAGATCACGCTTGGATGAAGTGATATTAAAAGTATGACAACTGACCACGTTTAATATAGTACGTGGGATAAATGTGACTGCAGAGAAGACAAAAATTCATTTAAGGCCTTCGAACATGATCGGATGAACAAAGGGTAACATGAAGACTCTGTAGGCTGTCAGACTAAAGGAATAAAGCATTTCAGAGGCGGATTATTAAATTCACAGATACTTGATGACGAGGTGATTACAGTCATTATGCTGAAACATTTCAAACAGGAGATTAAATTAAGCAAGCATCCGTATGGGTTAATTTAACCCGCAAATGCAGAAATACAGAGGCTGAACACAGCTGCGGTATACGACCCGTAAGAACGGGCCTACAGTGTGCGCCCCTCTCCCCCGATGTAAAATCGGAGGTCGCTTCTCTGTCTTTACTGGCCTTCTTAATAGACCTCTGGCCTCTGTCATTTCAAGCACGGTATCATCAGAACCGCTATAACCCCTTTTAGGAGCGAGGGGAATATGAGGAGAATTAGTGGGAATGAAGGTTAAAAGAACCAGAATCTTCAACAGATGTTGTTGTTTTTATCAACGGGGTGGCGAGCGTGGAGGAATGTAACGGAGTTGGAGTGGGCGAGGTCACAGCTGTGGTTAAGGGCCACAGATGCACGCAGACACACATATAGTACGTACAGGACAGATGATGTGTGTGCTCCTGGAAGGGGTGAGGGAAGAGGAAGTTGTAGCGTGAGACAGGCAGTAGGGGGAGCAGCTCCTCTATTGATTGGAGGCAGTGATACAGGAGGCTTCAGCCCTGCTGTGGGGCGGCCGGGTGAGACAGGCCAAAATACCCAACCACGGCTTCACTTCAGCGGGCTCTGGAGGGGCCATCTTCCCCATCCTCCTGTCCTCTCCACTGCTGTTATGTGGAAATCATTGGCTTTGTTGTTAACCGGACAACAGATGACAGAAGTGCTGTAAATAAACTTCACTTTATCTCGCCGTCGTTTAAAGTGACAAAACAGAAAAGCGAAATTCAAGTCGAGAACATGTATCAGGTCTCAGAACAGTTGTTCGGGTATAATAATCCAGTATTGGGACAACTCAAAGGTTGTGAGGGACTTTACAATCAAGGCATTGTGATCTGTGGAACAGCAGTCGATGTGTCAGAGGTTCTGGGAAAGCATGTTCATCTGATAGCAGTTAATACCTGACTCATGCACTTTCCGGAAATAAGGTCAAACGTATCCATTTATTTAGCACAAAAAATAACTAAATAAGTCTCAGCCATTTTAAATCGCAAAATACAAACCTGAATGGAAGGGGGAAATTGGCAGAAAAGGTAATTTCCTTTCATTAACTCATCTGCTCTGGTAAGCGCTCGTTAAATTTAGGGTTCACTAGATCACACCGAGGTGTGTGTGTGTTGTGGCCAAAAACATCTGCTAATGAGAGATTCCTGATGGAAAATTGGCTGGCGGACAGAACTAGGCACAGCTAAAATCTCAGAATTTCTCTGTGGGAGAAGTTACATCTCTTGGCATGTTTGATTTGATCACTATGGATTTGGAATGTTTGTGTGTATACTGTACGTGTGTGTATACAGAGAGCGAGTGTGTGTGTTTCTGTGTGTTGGCCTTTCCTTTGTTCCCATTCAATTTTAGCTATGCAAGGACATTCAAGCGAGGGCACTCAAGTCAGGAGATGTTAAACTTGCCAAATGTAGACAATTAAGTGCTCTCAGGACAAAATAGAGAAGTGAGAACTCACAGAGTTGCTTTTGAAAGAGGTTTAATGCTCTCTTCTTTCATAAACACACACGCACACACACACACTGCGGGGCTGTTCACCTCCTCATCTATGTATTAGCCTCTAACCCCAATATTTTAACAACAGGAATGCAGGACTTAAATTAGGTGAAACAATTTTTCCACAGCCTCCAACCATCTTAAACCACGGCCCCCGGAAGAGACTTTGCTGTTGCAGCAGCGTCATTAGGACTTTAAATGTTTTCAAAACATCCCTCATTAGCGACGACCCAACAACACACACGCACACACATACATGTTGGGTTTTCATGTTTTATTGGGGCATTCCATAGACGTAATGGTTTTTATACTGTACAAACTGTATATTGTATCCCCCAGCCCTAACCCTAACTACCACAGAACACTTTCTGCTATTTTAGATTTTCCAAAAATATAAATACCATTCTGTACCATGTAGAAGCTTATTTCCTCACAGGGGACCTAAAAATGTCAAGATTTAATGGTATTACTGTACTTGTGGGAGCATTCGGTCCCCATAATGTAGTGAATACTGGGACCACACACACATACACACACACACACATAAAGAGTGAGTCCCCTGATCTCATTTTATAGGAGGTAAGGCCTAATATGTTATTCCCAGACCCAACAGCTGACTCCCAACACCTTGTCTTTATAAACACACATATCACACCCGACGGCCATGTGACAGTATGACAGACGTGAATCATTTGGGGTGGCTGAAGGAATACGTGTGTGTGTGTGAAACACTGCTCACCTTGACCGGCCCGTGCGTGCGGGGGCACGACGCTGACCTTGGCAATCTTGACGATTAATTTGCCCCTGATCTTGTCTCCCATGGTTTGAGTAGCATGTGTGTCAGGTCCGATGAAGGTGACACCTTCTGCTGCCTGCCGAGATAATGAAGGCTTTACCTTTATGACTCAAGCATATCGGAAGAAGCCGAGCACGTTCGCTCTGATGTAAATAAGCACGTGTGAGTGAGCTGTATATAAATGGCTGTATATGCACACTTTTTCTGAGTGTAGAACATTATCTTAACGTGAGCAAAGCTGTGTTTGTTAGAGATATCTGGGGATAAGACGGGGGAAAAGATCTGGGCCCTTCTAGCTCAGAAGAGCTCAGGTAAGACTGGTAGCAAAGGGAATAGTTAATTAAAGCCAGACACCTAGAGGAGACCTGGGGCTGAGAGTGAAGACAGGGCAGAACAAGATGGAGGACAAAAATGTGATCTGCATGCAAGAGATGACAGGATTGAGATACCAGCCATGGGGGTCTCTTTGCCAATTTCTGTGCCCAGCCTAGTTTCGGTTGCCCAGCTAAAAGTACTCTCAAAGTTATCAAAAATGTTCTTGCAGTAACGTTATCAAAATCATTATATATATATATAGTATAACAATATATTATATATATATATATATAACTATATTCCTAAATTGTTAGTATAACAATTGTAAGCATTACAGAATTTAAAAATATTTGACATATTTGAATAAACTTGTTGAACAAACAACTTATAACCAAGCAATACTGTTACTACTACGTTTAAAACATTTCACGTTTCGAACAATCTTAAAACTTTCAAATAAACGTTTTTGTTACTTCATGGAAACGTTATGGAAACATTCTTACAACCTACAATTGTCAGCTGGGTGGTCCTACACTAAGACATTCCCACTGCATTGGCAAAGAAGTCATACAGACTAAAGGCCAGCTGTAGTGAAGACAGAAATCCAAATTATAAATGTAAGGACAATATCAGATTTCATTTTCAGAAATTAAAGGGATAGTGCACCTAAAAATGAAACTTTATCAATTGACTCTTTTTACAATTTACTCTCTCAAAAAACTCTGTATTGCTTTCTTTCTTTTGTGGAACACATAAGACGATGTTTAGGGACTGACAACCTCAGTATGGAAAAAGATTATATAAATGGTGACATTTTAGTTACGTATTTTTTTGTTTAACAGAAAAAGTGAGTTTGGAAGTAAATGATAACAGAATTTCATTTTTGGGTACACTATCCCTTTAAACATTTTTAAAAGCCCTCGAAAACAATTACTTTAGTTAAAAATTAATGTTTATATAAATGAACAGGAATCTCTTCCAGTTGCTAAACATCAATATACCTGAAAACGTTTTACAAATGTAATCACGAAATGAATAAAATTATCAAACATGTTTTGCACGGCGGTAAAAAACACAATTTCTTCTGCTTTCCATGTTCACAGCACAATCTTAATCCAGCAGTGAGCTCTGTTGTGACATTTTTACAAATTAAGCTCGATGAGAAATTTCAGACTCTCCCTAAATGTCACTCACTTTCCTTTACAGGTCTCTATTTACCCAAAAACAAACCAGAGAGAGGCCGCGGAGGGCTGACAGCGGCTGTTCTTACACTGAAAACAGGTGTTCCACAAGCAATGGCCGTGAACAACTTCATTGCACCATGCTCGAGCGTTTGTGTCGGTGTGTGTGTGTGTGTGTGTGTGTGTGTAAACTGTGTCCGATATCACTCTGTTATCGTGTCACTGAGGCCCTGTGGAGGAGGATACGCTCCCCCCCAGCACACAACCTTTACTTTACCTCACATTGCCCTCCATCACCATTTACCACAGACTCTTAACATAATAAAAGAAAGCAGGAGAACTAATCCTCAGAAATCTGCTTTCCTCTCTCGCCTGTTCCTCCAGGCAATACAGCACGAGAAAACACTTCATTTGAATTCTTAAACTGTACAAACTGTGAATGAGGTCCTTTTAGCTGCAAATGTCATTACATCTCCATTTCCAGGGGAGAGCAGTAGGGGAAAAGACCCTCTCTCACATTCATGACAAACCCTTTTAAATAGGGCACAATGGGGTGGGGGGGGGGCTTATGACCCCCCAAAGACAGAGGCCATAATATTAACTGCATTTACCTGACACGCAAATGGAGGTCCATGCTCTGATTTGATAAACAAACACACACACACACATTCACTGTCCCTCACTAGTGTGATCGCAGGTTTCATAGAAAAAAAATGATATATATAATTGTGTGTTTGGATTTAAAACCCTGCATTGTGTCACGTTAGAAATAAGTAATTGTGGATCTCAAGGTATGTCATGTGATTTGTTTTACTGCTGAAAGACTGTATTCTTAGGAAACAGTTGAAAACTCCAGTCGTGACTGCTGGATCCATACAAAACTCGTCAATATGAGGTATTTGTGCACATTGGCATTCAGCATTGTGCAACGTTACACAAGAGATGAGAGAAATTCTGACAATCTTAAAAGCCGCAAAACACAAGCACAACATCTTGCGGGAAACCAGCCAAGCCAAACATGGCATATGGCAGCCATTAAAGTGATCCGGCATCAGAGTGGAGTCGAGCCATTAAAAAAGCCACACACAGTATTTCTGCTTGATCATGTCACTTTAGCAGATCTAATTGGCTGCATTCTGTCCATGTTTCACAGCAACAGTAAACCACACTACCCAGTCGGTCCCTTTCATCTCAGCAGAATTACATTAGCGCAGCTGTGTTCGACAGAGGCCGCAACACATCGCGACAGCTAACTACACTCGGAATGATTAGAAAAGCAATAAATCCCCGCTTTCGCTAGTTGCGCATTAGCACGTTATTATATTTAAAATCAAACCCTCCTCCCTCGCTATCAGTGGTCAGGCCGAGTTCAAATACAAAGGTGGGGATTTTGACAGGAAAATTTGTGGTTTCGTTTTTGGGACTGCCATTTTTTCCGCCATCCTTGTCCGCGAGACACGTCATGAATTGGCGCTCACTAGCGCGCAGTCTCAGACAGAGATGACTAGCGCTGCATTGATATTCCCAGAGAGTATGTCCATTCACAGCTTCACTCCGTTCACCCTGGTAGCATTAAGATCAAAAGAAACATTGCTCCAAGCATATCTGATCAAGCTCTACCCTATTTCACTCACTCACGGCCACATTTGTATTCCCTCAGTGTGTGTGCATGAAGCATTCTGCTCAGAGATTCTATTTACAGTACTACGCTAGCTGTAGTATGCAAGGAAACGTACACGCGGCGTGCTGTTACTTCAAAGCTAAAGTGAACCGGCACGATAGTAGAGCTGTCTTAAAATTAATTTAAATTACAAGCAATTTATAACTATCCTAGTTCAGTTATCTTCTCGCCTCCTATATTGTACATTCATGTAGGTTTTCATCCATCCATACCGACTTGTAACAAAA
>JAZGTJ010000419.1:0-57457 GCA_036877575.1 Botia almorhae | reverse complement strand
GCTTTTACATGAAGTGTTGTGAACATCAAACCAACAGAAACGTTAGATACCAATTCAGGTTCAATTCATGGATGTCAAATGTGTATGTACAATTCCTTTTTAGCTTTTTAAGCTATAAATTAAAATTCCCTTAATTAAATTCATTCTCTACACTGGCTATACCAAAAATAAAACTGAGCCCAGCTCGGTAGTCTAGGCTTAAACTATCTTAAACTAGACTAGCTGTTTTAACAGGTGACTTAGCCAAAAGACTGACTTCCACTTACAGCTGCAATCAGTAACTTTGTCAGTTACTGATTGTACAGTATCTTAATCAGTGTTTTTAAACTTTTGTTTAAAAATAAACAAAAATCAGTTATAGAGCAAGTACATAACAGATCATAATCTCCCTACTTTACAACAGTAATTTTATAATAATGTTTTATTACTTGAGCTGTTGGCTCTAATTTACTGGGAAATGTCTGTCTGTACACAGAAAGAACATCAGATCTTATCTCAAGTCCAGCTACTGAAGATTGTAGATGACCATTTAAACTTGTCATCCATGTTAAGAAACTAACGGCAAGCACTCTGCAATGTTATGCTTCTAACAGAGATGGTGATAGGGAGGCAAAAGTTAGATTGCAGCCTCAAGGCAACACTAATCAACCGTAGATCAACTCTACCCTCAAACTTACTGCTAGATTTACATCACAGGGGCATTCAAGTGGTGTTAATTTTAACTTGGGGAACAGGTCCCCCCGCCTCCTCCCATAGGACCTATGCTGCCCCAGTGACCCCTGGGCTGGTTCCACCCTCTGCGGCAGGGAAGCATGTCAGCTTGGGGGCCATCTCGATCGCCCCAGCATGCCATGGGGCAGGCAAAGCTCTGCACAGCATGGGCAGAAGAGCGTCCGTGCCGGTTTTAAGGTCATGCTAATTGCCACACTCCTTCGCCGTGCCGTCACTTAGCGGCGGAGGCCGCATTCAGAGCAAGGTGCAGGTGTTGGGTGCCCTTTAAACCTTTAATTAAATATCACTGTAAAAGGTTAATGCAGAGAGCCAGGTATTACAGCCTGCAATGAGTGTGCAACCGGTAAACTCTATTTGAGTATGTTAGCTTATGAAGGAAGGGTACGAATGCAAAAGGTAGAAGCTGAGGGTTGCTGAGTGTTTTGTCAAACCAAACAGTAAGACAAATCAGAAAATCACCCCTATAGTGCAGTTTAGCATTCTTGAATATGTCAGTTATAATCTACTACGGAAAATTGTGCCAACAGTCCTTGAGCTCATAATGTACCTTTTACAAGACAGACGATAAAGACCGTTGCAGTAAAAGGGCGTGTCTAATAGAAAGAGAAGCGGGGTTACATACCCAAAAACAGGGTTCTTCTATCTGGAGTTAATCTTATTTAATCTTACTGCCCATATTTAATAGAACTATGGTAAGTAAAGTCTAAGACATGGCATGTTTACTGGAGGGTTAGTAAGGCAGCATTCCTTGCACAACTGCTTGAAACAATATGTATTGTAAAAACACTATACAAATACATTGAATTGAGTGCAGTATGTCCCCATAAAGCCTTTTTTGTCTTTCTACAAGCCCTTCCCATACGAGTCAACTAAGGGGGGTGGGGTTATTCCCCATTTTCAGAAACAAATTTCAGGCCCTGGTTTTATTATACTGGCACATTTAGATGTCATATTCCATCTTAAACTGGTGCATCTGTATGATTTAGACAAAAAATTGTCACTATATATAGAACAATTGTCACCTTCCGAATAACCTAATCAAGATTTTGTGTGACCCTTGATAATGAGACCCATCTGCCATTGCATTATGCAGGAGAGACAAAAAACTATACAAATACGATAAAACTTCTTTCACTGTGGGCTAAAAAGAGATTTACCAATTTCTGACATAATTAAAACGTGATATAAATTATGTCCAACAATTTACCAAAAGTACAACAAATTAACAAACCTTTAAAGACTATATTTTTCAGAATAATAGGGAGAAACTGAGAGAAACAAAGTGTGTGACTGTAGCTTAAAGATTCACAAATGTGACCAGCCATTCTTTAATGTTGACATTCCATTCAGCCACAAATCAATACACTAAACGTCGCACACTGTGGAAATATCTGTATATATTAAGAAATTACGATATATATAACCATATGTGTCTGTGCTTAGATGTTTACATGAGATATGAGACTATTTTCAGGGTAAATTTTACAGTGTCTGATATTCAGGCGTTTGAGGAGAACACAGCTGTGAGGGAAGAGTATGTATGATTGGTATGACATTAGGTTTCAACACACAATTAACATAAATGACCCTAATTATCAACTGTTTTCTGAGACATGGAAATGCAGCCAAGATCTGCTTTACCTGAACCTACTGCCAAACAGTCAATAGTCAAATCCAGGGAAGCCGATAAAACCCCCATTAAAACTTTCAACAGAATTGCTTCTGTTTCACGCTAGTAAATGCAAACAATTTGACCATTTAATGTCACATTTAGAACATTATAAATTGCTAATGCTACATTTTAAATGGTGCTATTAATGCCAAAAGTAAATCCGTCATTACTTATCCATATGCTCAGAATTTGTAACATTCTGCGTCTATTATAAAGACATTTTATTGCAGTGTATTCAGTATGCATCAAGCATCTGAAAGCGTCAGCCATTTTCATACGGTATTTTCATACCATATTTTAAGCAAGGCACAATAATCTCACTTAACATAAGAACGGTCCCTCTCTCTGGTGCACTGCATTGCCCCCTGCTGTGGTTTTGTTGTTTCTAGTTTTGTTAAATAATTAATTCTTCCGCACAATTCTTCTCATAATCTATAGCTCGCCATACGCAGCACTAACAGTGGCAGAGCCTTATCCACCCTGCCATGACAATGAAAACGTAAACACTGTATTAACAAATACCTGGAAGTGTTTTCATTACTAATAACATGCATTTAAAAAGTGTCCCTGTTTAAATCTTAATATTTGAATTGTCCTTTGTGGCCCGCCAGATCAGGGCATAAGGAGCCCAGTAATTTAATTTTCTTGCCATCCACCTCACAAGCCCAACCTCCGGACCACAGCTCCTCTCAATCTCTTGTTTTCTTTGAAAGCTTGTATTTGCCTTCTCTCTCTCTCTTACTCTCTTTCTTTCTCGGTCTCTCTCTGGGCTGAGGCTGGGCTGAGCTGCCTCCCCGTGGTGAGGGTTGAATCTAGGGGCCACCTGCAGCAGCCGCCGCCAGCGCAGCCAGACGCCGCCGGCCCCCTTTGATATCTGTGCGGCAGCCGCCCCAGCCGCATTTACGCCCGCGCACCAGCCGCAAAAACCACCAGCTAATGTGGGATATCAAACAACAGTCGCCTTCTCTTTCTCGCCTGCTTTTTTGTCTCTTTCTCTCTCTCTTCAGCCTTCATTCTCTCTTTTTCCGGGGGTTTGAATTTGGAGTATGTTTAAGCCGCTGCGGCAGCCGGGCTCAGGCCCTTTCAGAGGCACAGCTTGGGCTCCCCGTCTGGACTATGGCCTCTGTGACCGCCTCTATATTACACTGGCTTTTGTTAGCAACGGCCCAGCCAAACAGGACCAGCCACAGGCCGCCATTTTCACCGCCACCTGAGACGAGATGAGAAACAGGGGAAACGCACACTCACATCCAATGAAATGTGCCGCATTTTCAAGTGAGCTCCAAAAGCCAAGGGGAAGTCAAAGCCAAGATGAAAAGCGAGTAAGGAGAAAAAAACAAGACAAAAAATACTTTCATAAATACACGGAAGTCTATTAATGGCGCTGTACGCTTGAACAAATGGCGACGGCGGTACGCAAAAAAAAGGCATTTGCAACATGTACGGTAGTTTGTTTTACAGTTCGGGGCTATTTTTCCTTGTGCATATTGTAAACACCAGGAACTGATGGTTGCAGAGGGAGGGAAATATGATTTGGTCACGTCTGACAATGTTTATCGTGGAAGCCACATTAATGGATGGATTCTAGCAGACCCCCAAGGAAGACTGAGATAATTACATGAATTGACTAAAAGGATGCAATGAATATCCCTGCACAGCATCAGGTTACGGTCCTCAAAAGTCCAATCTAAAAAGCTGCATATTAATTTATACCTGAACTGGAAAAACAGGAGAACGCATTACAACAATGCATCAATGTATAGCAACTCTTTCTCTGCTTAATTTCTATTTGAAATGTACACGCACACTTACCCAATCGACAGCAGGGAAGCATTTTTTTACCGTGCTATTCATCTAGCTAAGAACAAAAAAAGCCTATCGGGCCCTGACAATACATGAACGTGTGGGTTTGCCCCTCGGTCATTTACACACAAACAAAAACATTCGCATGTTAAAAAATAAACAATGAACAAGTGCTGTGTGTACAAACACCTACTTACAAAGACGCTAGCACACAAGAGCAAATGCACAAACACACGCATACACACCTGAGGAACATGTGGTGCTAAACTTAAGCTAATTAAGTGACAGACAATTGCACTCAGGGGAGACATTCCAGGGAATAACTATCAACAACTGGATCAACATGGCAGCGAAGGGAAGGTGTTTATTAGCCAGTTGTTCGTATTTTGCTTTGCACTAAAGCGTTAAAACGACTCATTGCTTCTGCAATCAGTGTCTGTTATAGAAGGTGGCATCTCAAAGTGACATATTAAAAGCATGGATGCAAACTACATTTGACAACATTTATTACAATTAAATTGTAGGATCATTTTCAAATGACATTTAAAGATTTTTTTTCACTAAAACATCCCACACACCACTTGTTATGAGTGTCGGTTCATAACAAGTGAATAATTCATAACAGTCAATAATATGTTTAAGGGTTTATGTGTGAGCGTGATTATGGTTACGCTTAATAACTCGACTACGTAAGATACGTTACGTTATATATATTGTGGTATATTTTTCCAATTGCGCCTAAATTCGCTAAACGTGTAAACACCATTACCGTCGTGCTGGCCTCGTATTTAACGTGCGCGTCTCTGGAGTGCCAGTTTAACCGTTTAGACATCCAAACTGGGGAAAAACGCTTTATGGTTTGTCGGAAGTTTTTATTACGATGATTTGGGATCACCATCAGCGTTACTCTGTACATGTAAACGCCCCCACCATTAACAATGTTTTGGATTCTATAAGCTTCATTTTGCTAAAGAATGAAGGCGAATAAAAACTACATAAAAGTGCACAAAACTTTGACAAAATCAACAGTGTATTGTCCAAACAAACGTACAAGCGGTAAGTGATAATATTTCCGTGGCTGCTTTTTACCTACCTGAGTTTCCTCAAATCGACACTGGAGGACGTTACGTCACGTAATTAATATTCATAAGTCATCTGATAGAATATATTTTAGTGCGTATATATTTTAATTTTACATGTCCTTTGTCTTTTCCGAACTTAAAAAATGTGCTGGCAAAGAGGAGCCCATTCTGAGAGCTATCTGGTGAAAAATTGTAAAATATAACTCAGTCATAGAGGGTAAAACTCAGTATATTTTAAATGGTTGCGCTACAGACTTGTAAAATGCCGCTTAAATGTGTTAAGATTTACAAAACTGTTAAGCGTAATGGGCGTCTATCTTTGCTAGAAACGTGATGGCAAGCAATAAATGTTAATTTTACTGCTACCTAGGTTGCCAGATAGATGCAGATCCATTGTGCTCCACACGAGGAGTTGGGAACGCTCTGTGGTTATGGCTTCTAATGGCTGGTCGTTAGTAATGCGCGGTGATTGTCATTAGGAAAACTCTTGGTTGGCTCCAAAAAAACATGAATATACACACGCTGGCTAAAATACAGAATATGGCACGAATTTACCACAAAACAACGTAATGCTTTATAGACATAATGATCAAATCTTTTATGGATATCTATGAAAGGCGTTTTACATTTCGGCTGCCCTCTTTCTGCACAATGTGCTGTTTGAGCATGAAACCCAAAAGAGCCCTGAGTGCTGTGTTCCAGTCATTTCACCTTGAACAAGCGCATGATTTTGCTTCCTATTGTTGCAGGCTATCTTTAAAAGCTGCAGAAAACCCTAAACTGTCCCGCTAAAAGCCATTACTAAGACAGGACCATAGCAAAATGGATTTAGTTGTAAGCTAATGTGTAAAGGGTTCTGGATTATGGCGCAGGGAGTGTGCGCGCCTGGAAAACTTCATATACAAGACACTTAACAATCGTTATAAAAGGTGATAATTGCTTAATGTCATTTTTCAAAAGCATGACAATTTCAGAATATTCCATTCGAAGTAGAAAAGAGACGTTTGAAACTACTGTGTTAAATAATAATGAAATCCCATTTCTACCATTCTACCATTCCTAAAAAGCGAAAAGCATCTGCCTGACACTGCCTGTCATTGCTTAAAAAAGTGCTCTACGCAGTGTAGCTAAACAAAGTAGCGCACGGCTTAGAATGAGAAAGAGCATACAACCCTTTATAGCATGCCAATTTTTCCTAGGATCAGCAAAGGTTAAACTCAAGTGGCTGGCAACAACTCTATTATATAGCGCATCTCTCATTGGCAAACAGAAGCCTTGCATGTAAAACTCCAGTGTAGGCCTGTCCCTGGAGACCCCTGTGCACAGCAGGTTAACCTGTCAGTGCTTTTTTAAGGCCTGATTGCTAAGCCCCCTGTAGCTTGAGGTAAACTGACAATTTTCCATCAGCAGGGAGGTTGGCTTTATTAGTGATAGGGTGAAAAAAGTAAATTCGAGCGCAAAGGGTATTGTTCCCTCCGATGGAGGATTAACATATGAGAGGTCCAATCAATTAGCCTGACGCCAAAAAACACATGAGGGCTGGATAATGAAGTAACATACAGAAAACTGAATAAGCAGGCTTTGATGAACAAAACATGTTCAACGTTTGAAATTGATAGATTTGAGCTGTAAACGTAATTCGGGGATTATGAAATAATGGCGTGCTTTAACACAGCTAACAGCTTCCTTTATTGCAACACTGCATGTATTTACACTTACTTGACAGGCACAATAGAAACAAGGGCTCGGTAAACCTGTCAACAAATCAATATTTCTTTGTAACCAACAACCTGAAGATATACAACAGGCTTTTTTCTTCCAGCAATAATCATTATTATCTGATCAAATGGCAACAGGTCGTAAATAGTTTGACATTAGGCCCCTCCTTCCCTTCTTTGGCATGTTTTGGCAAAATTTGCAAAGTAATAGTAGGGTACACCTTAAGAGCCATTAGCTTCCATGAGGGCTTTGATTGGACAAAACACCAGAGCCTCACACAACATCAATTCAAGGCCAACGCACGTTGGTGCCTCGTTGGTGTCTTAACTGTTGTTTTTGCACTAAAGTAGTGATGCGGCTTCCCCACGTGATTAAACACACTCGTGCGAAATCCACGTTCACACTTATCAAGCTCAAGGTCACTGTTTTGCACTGTTCGTTTGTTGCTGATGAGCGATAGGTCGAATAAAAGAAACGTATCGCTGATGAGGCGCCTAGCAATGAATAATTCAAGCCCCAAAACCACATATATACATACATGTCATTAAGATAGATGCTGACCCTAATAAGACGTTGACACAGGAGACTGGGGGTAGCTTGCAGACAGCATGGGGTCCATTTAATCTAGCCCTTGATTAACTCATCGTCTGTCCACTTGTTCTACAGACATGTGCTAACATGTCATAATCGTCATAATTCTCATCAGCCTCCACTTGCTCCCCAGCTTCCTGATTAGGGCCCTTTTCCCAGAAGGCCCCTGGTTAAAGCTTAATAATTCCCCTTAGCCTCGCGTCAGTGTACCACGGGCCCCTCAATTAAATACAGAATATCTAACCAACGCATACTGACTCGGGATGGACCCTACCTCCAGCTATACGCCATGCTGACAAGCTGTACCGTTCTTTGGTTTGCAGCAATTAGTCCCCTCTTATCAAACCCCTGGCACAGAGTGTGCTCTCCAAATAGGCTCAGTTGTTTTATTTTGTGAAGTGCCACCACAGTGCTTGGTGGATGGGGAGGAGGGAACAGTGCAGATTCGAATTCTGCATTAAAAACGCAGCTTGTTGCTCACTGCACCTTTAAATAGCTTTTGTTTCGTGCGCTTTCCGTGCGATAGGACAATATCTGTCAAGAGTGCCACTCTTTTAATGCAATTCCCTCTCTTCTGCATCATTGTAAACAGCTGTCAACAGTGTTTCCCATTTATTTGTCAAGTGCTAGAAGGATGGGGGGCCCACAAGAACCCCCCAGTTTGCCAGCAAGCCCACCAGGGACCGTCTTCACTCAGACTTCCCACGCGAGCGATGCACGAGGTGGGAAGTAAATGCACTCGTTTCCCTTCCCGCTAGGCGCTGTTTATTTTTCAACACCTCCTTTGAGGGCCGCATCCCAGAGACCAGACAGCCAAGAGACAGGAGGGATGTCACTACACAACACCAATTTGTGGAGTAGCGTCTTCGGCGCTCCATGTTTACGAAGGCATCCGCGGCCTCACAACTGCTTGTGTGAAGATGAGACGCCTTGCTTCAAATGGAGTGCCTCTGTCAGGACGAGCAAGCCGACCGTGTCCCTCTCACCACAAATATGACTGCCAGGAGTTTGGGGATAAACAGTGTTTCTCATTGTTTTGCCACTTGTGATTTGTCAAGAAATCAATATACTCATTATCACCGTGGCTGTTTTCGAGAGCGGTGAGAGAGCGTATGCCAGGTGCAGAAACTAAGCAGAGGGAGATGCGTGTGGCTGACACATAGAAAAGTGGGAGTGTTAAGATGACGCCTGTGTATAAGAGCAGGGATGACAACCGTAAGGGTGATGAATGGAGATGAGTCAGTCAGACCAGGCTCTGCTGAATTTAACTGCATCATCAGTACTCACTTTAACATTTGCATGTTTAATATAATAAAACATTTAACAAGACAAGTGTTCCTCAATAAACGTTATACAATGGAAATGTTTTAGAAGGTAGTAGCGTTTGTCTAAAAATTTTCCCTAAAAATCAAAAGTGTCAGAAGTTTTAAGAATACACAAATGTCCTCATGATTCATCTAAATGATATGCTAAAAGCACACATTGCTTTGGCTTTTTAAAGTAGACTTTAGTATTTTAGGTGGATCTAAATAACTAGAATTAAGGAAATTGTCATTTTAACTCCAGCATAGAAGTCACATGTTTGATTGTGGTTGACAATCTTGTTTTATTGTTGCTGGGAATGGAAGATTTCAAATTCTTAACAATGTGTCTTGGTGTTTTTGTTGAGTGTGATTGAGATGTATGGAGCATTAATTTTAGCTTACGATCGTGAGCGTAACGTTCTTCACTTCAAATGTCTCACTGGTAAACAGTAACAATGTGTTTTTTAAATAACACGTTCAAGTACATCTGTTTTGTTTGAGCTGAGGCCATGAGGGAATAGTTAGGTTCAAACTGTCATTAAAATAGTCTTTTGCACACATACATTTCAATCTGCTCCATTCATTCAAATCAGCATCACTTTGGGCATTAGCTTAAGTTAGCGTACTGTTGTTCTTGACATTGACATGTGTCAGGTGCTACCTGACTAGCCACTGATAAACTCACTGACCATGATCGCAGAGACTGTCAGGGGACCCTGGACCTCCAGCATGGAAGCTTGATGTGCAAAGTCAATCAAATTATCTCCTTCCAGTCCACTAACCTGAGCAATGAACGACCTGCCCAAACCCAATAGCGTGAGTCTGATGACATTGATGGAGCAATCTCTAATGCACCTCATGGGGTAAGACATACACTGATGAATGTACTGGACGTGAGCGATGCCATTGAAGAGTTTCCAAAGAATAACTCTCAGAGCAGCGTAATGGTGACCAGTCAGATTTATGCGTTCTCTCTCAGTGCCTTGAGCATTGTTTTGAAGGGAGGGTATCAAATTGGACTAATATTTGCATGAGACAAAGATGTTTTTGTAGTATTCGGAGAGCTCTGCGGGTGCACGGCCTCCCCATGTGATGACCAGACAGTGAAAATACAAAAAAAAAGATCAGTTCTTCAACTTACGACACAGGAATCCATTCCGCACAGACGGCTACTGTTTTGATGTTCATCTTCAACCAATCCTGGTGTTTTAATAACCTGTGGTGGGCCACTTGTAAACTCTTGATGTGCACAAAGTCAAAATCTTGTAAGATATTAGATATGCACAAGAATATCAAACCAAATCTGTGGAGCACCATTTTTTTTTTTTTTGCTTGTCGCGTTCACTTTTGAGATTTAGTCAAAGGTGCTGGATGAGAAACATACGAGAGACCGCTGGGAAGACGCTTATCTGTGACACGTAGGGGAGGGTATCTGTGTGCTCCATGATATTTGGAACAGATCCATCAACATTCATTCCCGTCAGCTCATGTAAATACTCCTGAATTGTGTTTCTGTGCTCTGAGCGTTGTTAGACGCAAGAAGAACAGCAGGAGAGAGACCTGGGACATCTCAGATACAGCTTATCGAAGGTGCGAGTTGTCAGAGCACTTTGAGGGATTGTCTCCATAAACTGATTGAACTGAGCGCTAAAACAAATTCAACGTGACATAAAATGCGCACACTTCTCTGCCTGTGTTTTAATACTTCACGTGTGTTTTTAGCTTGGTAATATTAAGAGTTTTATTTGGTGAGAGAAGCCAGTTGAGTACAATTACCTCTCCGTCTTTAAGCAGCATAGAAAAATGCTGAAACAAACAGGTAACTCCAGACCTTATGCTGGTTTCCATGACAAATAAAGCATAATGGCAGAGAACATGAGGGGTTCTGTTCCATTAACTCATTAAGTCCTTATAAAACCAAACTCTGAGAGCATCTTTAGCCCTGCTGCTGCCCCCAGGCAGAGGACTGCTGTGTTTGAAGATCAAAGTCATAGAGGTGTGACTCTAGGTTTATATGTGCGGGGAAATTGAAAATTTCCCTAAACTGGAGGGGTCTACATAAAAAACTAAGCCACGTCCCTGTAATAGTCAAAACAGCCGCTGTACCTTTTCCAGTGTTTTCAGGTCTTGAATAGCACAAAGTGCAGCTTCTGAGCTGGGTTTTTTAGTGAGTAATTGGCTTACGTCATTAGACCTCAATTAGTGACTCATCTGACGTCCATCTGTGGGTGCCCGTGAACCAGACCGCCTGAATCCACCTACCACCATTAAAGAGCCATTCTAAGAAAAACAAAGGAAAACAAAAAAACAGAGGGAGCACATTTCCTTGACTGAACATCTATAGGAAATTAACTGAAATTATTATATTACACACTGCAAAACTCGCAAATAGGTCTCACACGAGAGAATTCACTAACATAAGGCCTGCCTAAAAATCTCTCTTTTTAGAGACTTAGGAAACCCCAGAATTAATTGTTGCAAAATAAAGTGATTGCAAAATGATCTTTTGCGGAATAACGTGCAACACTGGAATGACAAATTATAATGTGTCTGGTGTCGAAATAAGAATACAGTGATAGTGTTTACCGCAGCTTCGTGCAACATGACTGTACTGTTTAATTCTCACTTCACACTCAACGTCACTTCTGTGATTCACACTAACAAAATGATTCCCGTTAGAAAAAAACACTCATTCAGAGCGATGCTGTACAAAAGAGAAAGTGTTTAGCTGAGGAGGTTTTCAATGGCTTGGTCATGTTTGTCCTGAATAGGCGGTGCCAGCTTGGGTTTCCTCCAGGAATTAGGCTTTTTGTTTGTGTCTATAGGCCAGAAGTGACAGCTATTCCTGCCTGCTCAGAGTAAGCTTATACATTTGTCGTGAGAAGGCTTTGTCTGGGTCCACTCCTTACGACATGAAAGTCTCAGTTCTGTAACAGGAAACTCAGCTGTACATACACTTCCATATAAACACACCATAAGAGAAGGGTGGTCCGAACAGACAGGGTCACGGAGAAAGGACAGCGTGAGAGAGACAGCAAGTCCCAAAATGTACCTTATTTTTAAATAATTGCATGATATTTTTGTGTTGTTTTTTCGCTGACATGTTAGAAATACCGTCACTCAGCCAGGTTATGCACTGACTTCAAACGTATATTTACTGATATTTGTTGTCCTTCTTCAAAACTGCGTTTTAGAAGACTCCACATCCTCTATGCATTGTAACACAAAAATATGGTCTCTCCCAAAAGACTCTTTCTAAGTAGTGCGTAAAGACGTTCGTAAATTTACAAGGGACCACTGGTCAATTCAATTCAGACGGATATTCCTCGTTTCTTCTCCACTTTCAGAGACAAAATAAACACGTGCATTAATGCATTTTCGTATAATCAAAAATAAAAAAATCTGGTAATTAATAAATACATAAATATCTCGAAATGATATTGCAGTGTGTGCATGTCATCAAATACAAACCTTGTGCATGTATGAATTTACATGACAGACAATAGATGAAAACGTTGTTTTGGCATTCGAGAAAGTAGCCCAGGTGTATATTCCTAATTAATAAATTAATTTAATATTTGAAAGTCGTGTTAACACCCACACACACATATAAATAAACAAACAAATAAATATATTGCAGTCATATATATTAAAGATATTGGAGTTTTTATCTCCTCCTCAACATTATTATTTTCTTACAATGACAGGTAGGAATCAATGCATTCAATTCAGCAGCACTCAATGCATTTATGAATACACCAGTGGAGCAGTACTGCAGTTTTGCCTGCATGTTTATTTGCACAACTAGTGGTAAGTGTTAACTGCAGAATCCTGTGTAAAGATCCACACCCCGTGCAATCACATTATTTAGGTCACTTTTAGCAATCTCTAGGATAGTTAAGATATTATGATAAACCTCTTTTTAATTAATTAAATACATTATTATTGCTATGACTGTATTCAGTAATGGTGGCAAATTTCTCGACATATTGACCAAAGTTTTGCCCTCAGTTCAGCACTTTTGGCCCTGACAGCTCCCGCAATGAGCGTAAAGTTAAATTAAGACTATAATAAAGCTGACTTTTGCACCGCTATCTGGAAATCTGGTTTATGTCTAGACAAAGATATTTCGAGAGCTGGTGCTTTGTGTGATTTTACGCAGTCTCTGTTTTAACTGTTTAATTAAGTTGCGTTCTTTTACTTTAAAATATGGGTGAAGATCTGGGGACCTGATTTAAAGAAATCGGAATAGAAATGTTCCCTAAAAGACAATTATTCCTAAAACCTCACAGCGTCATATATTAATAGAATTAGTAAAGAAAAAAATATAGATAAGTTTTAAATTGAATAAATTGTGGTATTTATATGTATGTATATATTCTGTTTTATTTACTCGCCCTAAATGATAAATAAATAAAATAATTTTTAAAATGTTATTTGTTCAGTGATAGGAAATGTCTAATAAATATGAGCTCTTTTTGCGACTGGCACACGTGGATACGAATATGAAATGTCCTTCGTTTATTTCTCTGTAAATTCGTTAAGTTTAAATACATAACTATGAGAAAATCCAAATTCCATAAGCATTTGTTTAAAATTATTTAGCAAATATTCTCTCACTGTGGACATCTTTGGGACGAGAGAGCGACAGTTCAGTCAGGTACAGCATCAAAAAAGGCTTTTCCATTTAGTTATTGGATAGGCCTGTGTTGTTTTTAACGTGTTTTAACGTAACCAAAATAAATGTCTGAATGCAGAATTTTACATTTATTTGTGTGTGTTGTCCTCAGCTGTCACGGAACCGTTCATTCTCTCACGCAAAATATGTTCCTACGGTCGCACCTTACCACTGACTCCTATTGTATGACTAATACCTGTCTATCATATTTTGGTTGGATACACTGCCAAAACTGTTGAGCTTAGCTAGACAGAGTTAATCGACCTAAAACGTCAATCACAAAGACAATCACATATTTATTACAAGCCAATATTTATCATTCATTTGATGCTGGATGGCCCTTTTTAACAAATATGCATTTATAATATTATTATTTTAATTAATTTTAATATTATCTTTATTAATTTTATAATGTCTGAACTGTGAATCCTAATATAACACATAAAGACTAAGTTTCATATTAGATCTACAATAGGCACGAGCGTTGTACTGTCCCTTTCGACGTTGCTTTTGACCGTTTGGTGGACACTGTATAACAGTCAGGAACATTTGGGCTGAACCGTCACACGCCCTAAACAAAAACCGTAAATTAATAAATAATACAGAATTTACACTAGTCAAAATTAATAGCATTTTCATTGCCATAGCGACAACTACAAGCAAAACTAATAATACATCAGCTATATCAAATAAATAAATATTTGCAACCAAAGACGAGAAAAATATGTATGGCATAGCTGTCTGTTTGCCTCATGTATTTTATCTCATTCTACACGTGAGAAAACCACTGTGCACCGGGTGTGTGTGTGTGTGTGTGTGTGTGAGAGAGAGAGAAAGAGAGCGAGTGAGGGAGGGAGAGAGAGAGAGAGACTGCGCATATAGGTCTGCGCATTTTCTGCAGGTGTGGATGAAATCGGCTGGAAAATGACTGCAGCCATTGCTCTAATAACTCATACTGAGGTTATCTCTCCGGCCCAGAACAATTACTGCTCGTGGTTAACATTTCGGTGCTAATTAGTTAGCTTTTAATCACATAAAATGAATTTAAATTTTTTAACCCGTTCCTTAACAATCGTTACATAAGCGTCCAATTATTTATTTTATTGTAAAAAATCCACGTTCCTTAAATGTAGAAGGTAGCGTTTTGAATGAAAAATGCATTAATGCGTTACAGTGTTCTGTTTGTGGCTGCCCCCTATAGCTGCCTCCAGTGGCCCCTTTGCATACACTAAAGAGACGGAGTTGGCAACACTCAGCAGTGTCAAACAAACAAACAAAAAAGAAACAAATACAGCTGAGCTATAACGTAAATGCAATTTTGCAACCACAAAATAAAAAACAGTGGAAAATAATGCAAATGCAATATCCATAGCTTGACCTATTATATTGTATTATATTCTATTTTCCTTTCATTTCCTTCCTTTGCTGCATACGGCGTTCATTTTCACATGCATGCATCAGTGTTACATATTGCAATTAAGATAATCTAAAAAAGTGATACTTAGAAAAAATCTCTCTGGCGCTGAAAAGAAACTGGCAGTGTTTTTTTAAATAGTTGTTTAAAGTATGAAGTGCAGTTGTAAACGCTATTAGTCTCAGGGCAGGTCCCGCTACATGGATCAGTATAAGAGCAGCTTGCATTTTGAAGGAAACGACATCCACGCTTTTTCCACAGGTCACAGCACCTTTTCCTAAACAGGTCAACACACAAACACAGAACCTTGTCGAAGAATCCCTTATCAACAAATTATAAATATAATAAAATTAAAATGATAGCCGGCGTAAATCCAACACAAGGCAGAGAGTGGCTATTCAATTATCAGTCAACACATAGGGATTTTATTATAAAACTGCGCATTGTTTTGTGGTAATTTCTAAACGTGGCACTAATAACGTACAGCTCTGTTATTTTCACGTGAATGAAATGTGTATTTGGGTATACATTATGTAGATACCCATGTGCCCATCACAGAACACGCTCTGACACCGGGTGGTGATTGTAGTAATTTTACAGTCAACAACAAGAAAGCGACTAACAGTCTATCCCTTCCCTCAGGCTTTACGCACATGAATATTAATCTAATCCGTACAGCGTACAGTTGCACCACATTGCTCTGGAGCTCTAACACAGATAGTGACATGGATGCACATTGCTGTCAAGTACCTATAGTCTATTAATTATCCACGCTGAAAGATTGTTTTCATAACACTTTTCATGCTGTCAGCGATATTATCATACACGATAAATGGCATTACCAGCCACTGTTTGTCTTGCAGGTGCTGCATCATGCCAAATGCCCATTTGTAACGATATTTTATTCCGCTCCTTTTATTATCGCTCACGCGTCAGTCATTTTGCAACTAAAGGTGTGTGTGCGTCTGCTCCTCGGGCTACCGGGAAACAAGGTCTCGTTTTTACAAAATAAAAAACACACCACAAATGAAACAAAAAATCCCGCTTCGTTCTCGCAGAAGTCACAAAAACAACCAGTCACCTATTAATGCTGTAAAGGGGGGTAAAAATGGTTTTAAAATGCTTGATAAGAGTGCCAGAGTCAAATTCAGGTTCACGGCTACTTGATTTAAAAATCTATTTTTGCCAAATGTGCACAAGGTGTGGAAGACAGGGGGGCAACTGCCATGTGCCATCTTCAAAATGTACATCTTCGTTTAAAGTAACGATGCGGTATTCTTACGCTGTGGGGAAATTTGTGTATTTTACATTTATTCTGCTTCACTAATATGCCGTCAGATGACCATAGCCAAAGACTGAACTGTTTTCCTAACATACTGTTACTGTTTCCCAGTATTAAAGCATTTCCAGTTTTTCATACTGCGGTGAACGTGTCTTTGAATTGATGCGAAATCAATGGTAAAACTTTTTGTCTTTATTTTAAAACGTGAAATCTTTTTAGTTCCTACTCATTGAAACTGTGTTTTTTTATAATAGAAAGTATATTTCAACTATCTGCCCAGCAAACCACGACAGTTTTGCTCCCTGACATTTTTATAATGTTGGATTAAATTGTGTATACATACATACAAGTTCCGAATACATCCAAAGAATGCACTTACGAAAACGTTGATTTTAACAACGAAACTAAATTAGTTAGTTTACGAAGGCCTAAAAGTTCTAATTGTTTTAAAACGGATATTTTGTGGAGATAGCGTGGAAAAATCATGACGCGTTGTAGGGATTGTACACTTGCACCACATTTTATTATATCTGTATGCAGTAAAATTCTTATCACAATAATGAAGAAAACACTTCTCAAACTTTGAACAAAAACACATAACAAAACAACTGCCCCTGTTCAGCCCATAATTGTACATATTTATAGTAAAGAAACATTCTTTATAAATATTGTTTCATCTGTAGCAAGTAAATACCATAATTTAATTACAAATGGATAAATATGGCAGTCGATATTTACAAAAGAAGGGTGTGGTTACAGATATTTAACGGCACGACATTGATTTGCCCCACAATCTTCCAAATATATTTCACAATTCAAACTTGCAAAGCACAAAACATCACAAGTTAAGCCCAGCAAACTAAGATTTACATTCACAAGCAAATATTGTGTCTGTCTTCGTTAAATGTCGACTTTGGCACTCTTTCCAGTTAATAGATGTTTTAGTTACAATCAGTTTGCCCTAATGGGATCACAATAATCATTATGATGGTAATACAACTGTATGGTAATATGTGCACTAAAAAGTCCAGTTAGAGAAATAGCTACCATTGAAGGAACATCTATACACCAAAAAACGACAAAATCTATTACAACCATTGGGAAAAGAGAGCGTGTATGTACAAAAACGGGGTGTTTTAGTGCATTTGCGCACGTTTCTTCTGTTGACGTGGATATATTAAATCCTGCTGGACAAGCGCGTAATATAGGAGCGTTCGTTTTGTACAAGCTGTATGGATCTCCTGGTTTCTGACATGGTTCCTCTTGGGATGGCACAGTCTTAAACATACCATTCACTAAAATTGGACGATAGACTGCTGTGGTTGTTGGAACTGTGCACCGCTGAGGGGGGCGACAGATTGTTGTTGCTTTGGGTCTCAGTGGAGGGGGACACCAAACCAGGGGGCGTTGAAGATTCATAACCAGAACTTGCCGCTGGCGACGAGTCGGATGCAGATGGAGACGACTCGTGAACCTAAAAAAACAAAGATTTAAATAATTATTGATCCGCAAAATGAATTATGAACAGCGAGTAAAACTTCACGACAACTTGTTCACGAATAAATGCGAATGACGATTTATAACATTCCAACAACACGAACTGGTCAATAATCTAATTACGCGTTATATAATTCGAGTGTTAGAATAAAGATATTATAAAGTGTTACCGCCTATGAATTGTTATGAATGCACAAAGTAACTTTTAAACATTTAGTTTATATTAGAGTATAAAAAAAGTTACAAAAGCATTTGTTGTTGTGTGTTGATTATCTGTAGTAATTACCTTCATGTGCTTTCGAAGAGAGCTGGGATGAGTGTAAGACTTGTCGCACATCTTGCACAGATACGGTTTATCTGAGGTGTGAACGTGCATGTGCTTCTTGCGGTCACTGCTGTTCGCGAAGCGCCGATCACATCCCTCATACTCACACTGAAATGGTTTCTCCCCTAAAAACGTGCAGAAATTCACAGCATTAGTTCAGTTTGAAAACAGCACAGAAAACAGTGTAAATTACAACACAGAATCTGACATCCAACAACAGTTTGATGAAATAGTTAGTAAGTAACTATTTTGAACTTGCAACCCACGAATAGCGGTACATGTGCGGTATAAATTCATTTTAAATACTCAATCTAGTCGTACGCACTAATTTAGGGCTTTACGCCCTACAACAACACGGGGGGTCTAGTCACAAAACCTTATCTACGTAACTTGAGGGCAAATGAAACAACAATCAAATAAAAAAAAATTTTGGTAAAATATAAAACTTGCAAAAAAACTGCTTTGTTCAGCTATTAATTACAACTAAACCCAGGATTAAAATAAGAGGAAATATGCCACTTAACATTTTTCCTACAAAGAGCACGCAAGCACCATTTGGTTAGAAATAATCAAAATGTAATTAACACCTTGACAAATAGAAGGCTTGATGCCTCCGTGTATTCTAAGGAGGAAATTGCAAGCCTGGTAATGGCCTGTCTACCACATCGACTGTCAATGCAATGGAAAGAATATCAATAGGCCCACATATCGCCCATTCCTAAAGAAGGAGCATATTCTTATTTCTATGGCGTTCTCTTTATGTTGGTAATGTTCTGTATTTACTTTTAAATTCGTACATATGTATGTGAATGTATGTATGTGCATATATATGCCCTCTGTAAAGTGCTTTGTAATTGTTTGAAAGGGTTCTGTGCAAACAGAGTTTATCATTACGAGTACTCTGCGCAATAGATTTTGTTTTATTTCGCAACAATTAAAATACGTATTTTTGTGGGCAAAATATTAGCACCATAAACCAGAGTGAATTACAAATCCTGACGTAGTAAGCCGAGTGCCAGAGCATTGGTCCACGCAAACGTTAGCTAAACCGGTTGAGGAGATTTACGGCCCCTCTGCTCACGCGATGAGCCCTCGAGTAGCCTTTGACCCGTTTAAAGTTTATGAACCACAAACCCTCGACAGTCTCTTACATAATTCACTACATTGTTGCAAAACATCGTATTTACTCCGTTCGAGACCAGACATAATCGTTTCCAGCCGCGTTAGCAGGCTGCGCGGTGCACGGTTTGAATATATACTCCATATACTCACACTACAACCGTTTTCTTTACAAGATCTAAATCTACTTTAAGCGCCAATCTACGTCTGTGGTTTTATTATCTAAAAATACACCGACATCGCATAATCAACTTGTTTTTGTTAGCGCCACTATTTTGGAAACTAAGTACAATCAAATAAAATATTGCCGCGCCAAAACAACTAATGATATATTAACAGGAACGTCACAAGCACAATTATAATTACCTGTATGCGTTCTCTTGTGAATCTTTAGATTTTCTGATCGGGCGAAGACTTTGCCACATCCCGGGAACGGGCAGGGGAACGGTTTTTCTCCCGTGTGCACGCGGATGTGATTGACCAGTTTATATTTGGCTTTAAACGGTTTGCTTTCCCGTGGACACTCTTCCCAAAAACAGATGTGGTTGCTCTGTTCGGGTCCTCCGACGTGCTCGACCGAGACATGGGTGACCAGCTCGTGCATGGTGCTGAAAGTTTTATTGCAACTCTTCTTGGGATTGCTGAGCTGCTCCGGATCGATCCACTTACAGATCAGCTCTTGCTTAATGCACTGCTGTCTCATGTAGCGAAAGAAGGCACCGGGGTGATGGTGATGCGCTGCCATATTCATCCCCATGTTCATATTCATGGAGCCGTACTGGTTGTGCAGCTGGGCGGCTGAGTAAGGGTCGGTCCGCGGGCTGGAGACCTGGTGATACTGATCTGATCGCCCAAAAACCTCTCCCGGTAGTCCGAGACGCATCTGCCCGTTAAGCACGTTTGGAGAGCCGTGAGATCCATGCTGGTCGTGGATGCCAGGGAACAAAATGTGGCCTTGGCTGTCTGTGTGGGAGTGATGGAGGGAGCCGGCGGTGGGGCCGAAGAGCGCGTGCTGGCCGCCCGCCGGTGATGATTCCCCGAATCCACGGCTGCGAAAGAGAAAGTCCCGCGTGGAGTTAAACGGCGAGCTCGCATACGAGGTGACGTGAGCCGCGTGCGCACCCAGAGCCGCCGCGGGGTAACCGGGCGCTTGGCTCGTAAATGCCGAACTCTGTCCGGGAGAGAGATCGTGGTTCAGTTTGAAGGCGCCCATGTGCGCCGAGTCCACGAAGCTGTTTTGCGCTAAACTCAAGTCTCTGTCCTGCATTTCACTGGAGGAGTGATGATGCCTGGCAAATGTGCCCACTCCCAAACCGGGGAACTGATGCCCAGCGTCCAGCAACATGCTTGCGTTCACCAAAACCAGTTCTCTGTAAAGCAGTCTATGCGCGGCGCGTCACTTAAACACAAAACAGAAACTAATGTACTGCGGGAAAATTAACTTCCAGATTTAATAACACGACATGAGGCGGTGCAGGTCGATCCGTTCAGAGAAAAAGGCTTTTCGTATCGAGTTAGTCTATTTTTTCTTGCGGATAACTTGTTACTCGAAATCTCCAATGCATAAAAATGAGAAGATTCCTTTGCGCTTGTCCTCTCAAACTGAGTCGATGTCGATATTTTAAGATTACAAGAGTAATTATCTTACTGAGTCTTCACTGCTCTTGAAGCATCTCGGATTGTAATGTTTATTTCTTTCGCTTGTCTATGTTTATCTCGGAGGGTCCCTCTTTCTCAGTGGACTGGCACTACCTCCTCTTACGCCCCCTTTAACTGTAGCCCGGTCACTGATTTGACGCGCTCTCATTGGCCGCCGCTCCTCATCAATCCCAGTGGCCCCTCCAATCGAACGCTCTCCTTCGGCAACTAATCGCTGATCGCCATCTTCCACCTACAATTACCGCCTACTTTTCGGAGAGGCTTTTCGGGGAATAGGTAGGGAAAGCAAAAAATATTCGCGTTTAATCACACGGCTTATAAAGTGTAAATCATTGTCCAAACGGACTCACAAGTATGCGTAAACCATAGCAGTTGCTGGAACTATAAAAACAAAACGTACGCATACTTGTTTAACCATGCAAATGTTGGGGGAAATTAAGATTGTAATCGAAGTAATTGTACTCTCACAAACAATCCAACAAACAGACAGTGGTAACACGAACGACATACAAACTCGTAAACACTGGTCAAGGTGATTTGACTCACTCTGCACGTAAGTATGCGCATATCATGTTTTAGACCGTAGGATAAAACAAACAGGTACCAGTTTGCACCAGTTTGTATTGTGGTCGTCAGTTAACATCTGAATAAAGGACTCGAGTAAGCTGAATCAGGATCGGACTAAAAATTAAATAAATATATGTACACAATACATTTAGTTATTAATACTAAATCCCTTTTGGGATTTGTTGTACCGACGAATGCACCGCACTAAAATAATATAGTTGGGGAATAAATAGGCTGCGGTAAAGTGCCGGTAGTACATTTCAGCAATCTTTGTGTCTGCCATCGTTATCATTACGTACAATTCCTGTTATTGGTTTAGAAAATGTACTGTTTGTCAGAGAGTATCAAACAGCAAAAACTAAATAAAATAATATACAAAATACAATGTTTCAATATAATGCACTCATCGCCCTGACACGTTTTGTGTGAGCAAATGCATTTATGAATCGTTTCATTTTAACATCTAAGATAACTTCACTTTTAATGCATGTTGGCTAGATATGCTTACATTCTGATGTCAAAACGAGCACAATCTAATATACACTTTTAATACAAATTGTGACGTCATGGACGAGGAGTCTAATCCTCCCAGTGAAATTATTCCGGATATCTGAATTGTTTAAAAAAGGCATCCACATATTTTTTGCTTGCGGACTGTATACGTAACAAACAAATATGTACGCTTTTGTAGCCTACCTTGCGGGTTACCTTGTACGCTCTCTGACAATAATGAAACCGTCCGAGTTTAGTTATCCAAGACCACGATGAATGGTTTGTTACATTACAGAGTCCAGGTCCACGCACATAAGACACTATTTTGGATCTAAACAAGAACCACATTTAGCATCCGATAGTGTATTTAAATGCTTACATACATAGATGTACTTACAATATAATGGAACACGAGTCCCTTAAAGTTCCGTTCTAATACACTTCCTGTTCCCTTCGCCTCTTTAAGCTGTAAATAAGAGGGCGAAGGATGTATAATACTTTGGGAATTCTGTGTGCTTCAGCTCAAAGCCATGCTGTCTGAACGTTATGTACCATTCTTCCAAGACTATTTCTACCCTCTCCACAGGAAACGCAGGATCTGATCCAAGTTCAAAGTCACGTTTGCCGACCTCTCTAAGTTCTTTATTTCTCCAGAAAACCACAAAACCGTTCTCCGTTTCAATGGGCAACGAGAAGAAGAGAAATTTGACAGAGTGCAGTCGGCCTGGAACGCACAGCTGCTGTTTTTATTCTGCTCTTCTGGTTCTAGGAAAGATAGAAGTTCTGCAAGACAAGAAAAACAAAAACAAACGATAACAGTTCGTGGGTTAAAACGGGTTTTGTATATTATTGGAATATACATACATATATATTTACTGTTTTAAAATTGTCTGTCTGTTTAAAAAAAATCCCTCGTGCGAAAACAAAATCCAAACTAAGCTGTAAATCGTCACACTTCAACAGTAGACATATCTCCAGTTTACATGAAATATGACTGTTGACTCCCTTTAGACAAAGCGACAAGGCATTTCTTTCAAGTTTGACATTATCAATATGGCGACGCATTGTTGGTTACTTTCAGTGACCTTTTTCAAGGGTGTTTGACCTCCGACCCGTGGAGACCACATATGTTACCCTTTGAACTTATTATGTTAAGAAATCCTCTATGTTCAGAGGTTGTAGGGAGGCAAGTGGTAGCCACCCCCGTCCGTTATGTCGTTTTCCCAAACAACAGCCACCGAAAGCCCCTAAAGGTTCACCTAAAACGTATTCATTCATTATTAAGTATTGTAAATTAACTCAACATTTAATTAGATTTTTTTTATCAACAACGGCAACACTTCCACTCATGAACTCACTTCCACTCATGTTGGGATGTCTTAAATATTAATTGCAATGCATAGATTGTAACGCTGCTGGCGCATTAATCGCGACACATCGTGGTTCTGGTTCTATTCACCATAAATTAAGACTCTTAATAAAGCTGACAGGCACGATATCTTATGCAGAAAATTAAAACGTGAAATTGCTACAGGTGCAGCTTAGGGCAGGGGATATTTAAAAAAAATCAAACATATGTTATTGGTATAAAATGAAAAAATATACCTTTAAATGCTTATGCAATTTTAAGTACAGTCTGCGCAAAAAAATTAATTTTTGCTTTTAAAATGAGAATGAAATGTGATATAGATTTATGATGACAGGTTTATAGGTTAATTGTTCATTTTATTATTAAAATGTAAATCTAGGCCTGTTGTACCAGTTCAACCGTTTACTGTATTTAGGTTATTAGTTTTTGCAATCTTTGGAATATGGTAACAACTGCCCTGAAGCATTTTCAAAGCTGTGTTTGAATTAAGACATATTAAATCAATGGCATACACTTCCTGCTGCGTACAACATGGACTCTGAAAGGGTGTGGACGTGCACCGTGACACACAAGTATAGCCCACACAAACAAACAAAAGTGGAAATTATGTGGAAATGCATGAAGCTTCAGAATCAACACTCCTTGTGAAAACAACCCCAAAATTTAAAGACTTTAAGCAAAAGTATTTTATCAACGCTTAAAGAGTTTATTTAGTAACTTTTACACATGTACTAATAGGAGCTTGCTCCGTCTGTACTGAATTTCGCACAGGGTCTGTCTGCAAGACCCCAGTGGATGTTTTAACCCGAGGTTTGTAAAACACAGATATTGAAATAAATTTGCTTTATTTAATTGTGTAAATATAAATGTTAGTATTACAATTACATAACAATGCTGCTGAAATAACATATTACAAAAGACATCTGGACAAATAAACACAATACATTTTTGTGTATTAAGCCGTAGGTTACGGTTGCAGAGCTCTGATCATTTAAAAAAATACTTTATGTATCCAATTGAGAAATTATGTATCCAATGAGAAAAACACAGTTAAAAACAAAGTTTTATTCCTTTTTAGAAACAAAACACGTCTACGAGTGTACGTGTACCTTTATACATAAGACATTGTTTTCTTTTATAGAATCTATAATATCCAAGATATTATTCTGTCAAGAAGATCATTTACTTTAAAGAAAAATTTTAAACTGAAATGTAATTCTTTTAGATTCATACTAAACGTTATTAAAAAGATATATGTTTATCGTATGTATTTTGGGTGGGGTGGGGGAGGGACTGTTCAACATCATGTATGTAGTGCCATTCTGTTTTGTACAAAAATACAAAAACATCCTTCCACATGTGTGTGTGTGTGTGTGTGTCTTGGTAAACAGATTTGCCTGTAACTTTGTGAGCACAACTTTCTGGAGTGAACAGTGATGAAGAGAGTGAGGGGGCGGAACCCCGCTGAGCCTCTGCGCTGAAAGACAGCCAATCGCTTCGTTCTCTTAACTGCCAGTCACCGAAATCTGTCCAATACCCGCAGTGCCATTTCTAAACTCTATTCCCCACTGTGTCCTCCAACTGTTGTATGTTCTGCCAATCGCTTGAGGACAGAGTGGGAAAAGGAGCAAGCAGAGTTAGAGGCAGGACAAAAGAAGTTCTATAGACGGTCATATACATATATTTTAATGGTTTTAGAAGGCCTGTAGTTTGGGAAAACAATAGTACTGAGGGCGGACATGACAGCGTAGTGATGGAGCCCCCTTTAAGCAAGAGGAATTCGGCGATAAGATTAGCGGATTTGGCATCGACTCAAGCCCTTCCTCATCAGAATATGACAGGCTTCCCGGGGATAGGGGGGCATCACCCGCACTCCCACCATGCCCACCTCCACCCTGGGGAGATGGGCAACGACCCCGGAGTGGCTCTCACTCCATTTGGACCCGAGCACATGGCACAGACCAATGCTCTCAAACTTAGTCCTTCTCAGCCTGTTCAAAGCCATCCCGAAGCCCAGACCGCGGCATCTTTCACGTCTTCTCAGACCACAGTTGGTTTCCCCGTGGCTCACCCCCACTCAGGCTACGCCACCAGCAGGGACTTCATCCTCAGGAGAGAGCTCTCAGCCTCTGCTATGCATGCACTTGGCGACCAGCATAGTTCCGCCTCCTCCCCTCATCACCATGGCATGTTCATTTCCCCAACAGGTGCTTATGGGCACGCGGAAGGTGGTGCCCATCCACTTTTCTCTGGACTGCACGAGCAAGCGGCCCCAGGTGCCCATCACCACCATGCCCTTAACGGGCAGATGCGTCTGGGTCTACCGGGGGACATCTACGGCAGGCCAGAGCACTTCGGCCACAGGCCCGAACACTATGGATCTTCTTCTCTCCACAGCTACAACTCCATGAACTTAAATGTGAACCTCGCCACGGCTCCTCACGGAGCCACGGGAGCATTTCTGCGATACATGAGGCAGCCCATCAAGCAAGAGCTGATCTGCAAATGGATTGATCAAGAGCAGAGCTCCAAGAAGCCGTGCTCCAAAACTTTCAGCACCATGCACGAGCTGGTGAACCATGTCACGGTGGAGCACGTCGGGGGACCGGAGCAAAGCAGTCACGTTTGTTTCTGGGAAGAGTGTCCACGCGAGGGAAAGGCGTTTAAAGCCAAGTACAAACTTATCAATCACATCCGCGTGCACACCGGAGAGAAACCGTTCCCGTGCCCTTTCCCCGGTTGTGGCAAAGTATTCGCGCGCTCGGAGAATCTCAAGATTCACAAGAGGACTCACACAGGTCAGTTGAAAATGCACAAATTCTTTAGAAAGAACTTTATCGGCTCCGCAAAACTATTTCATGGGTGTGTGTGGATGAAAACGTTTCATGCTACTTTGTAGGTAATCGAATCGTCTTAATATGCCGCTATGTGTGTAAAGGAACACTTTCTTGTCCCCCACCCCATCAAAATTTTCCCTGGTACAACCAAGGAAGGGAGTTGTTTGTTTACAGCGGGTATTCTTATGCGTCGCGTCTTTGCAAATTGATCTTCTAAAAAGAGTATGTTGATGCTAATCTGTCTTATGTTATTTTTCAAATGCAATGAGAGATCACGCGAATTTCATTTTAGCTACTCGTGCACGTGGCGATAAAGTACACTCGCGACAGCACGCTGTTATGAAGACGCTAGTGCATGTTTTCATTCATGCGTTAATTTTAGGAGAAGAACGCGCGCTAAACTGAATTTGAAATGCTAAGTGTGTGAATACTGTTGGATAAAACAAGTACGTACTTTTTGTAGACTCCAGGCTGTAGTGTCTCGAAGTTATGGTTGTGCTTGTCTGTATTAATGCCACAGAGATGTACAAACAGAGAGTTATAATAAGTCAATGGTAAACGAGTGAGCATCGGTGCCTTTTGATGAACTGAACTGAAGTTTTGTTCTTGCAAAACAAGTAAGGCCTCTGTCTCTGATGTTCAACTGTTGTCTGTAACAGTAAATAATTAAAGTAAAAATATTCAGACGGGCATTATCTGTTTTGATAGATGCAAACAGTGTACGTTATCCCTCCAAATCAGTACAAATATTCTGAATAGAAAGTGCGAGACGGTGGGAGTGCAAGGCAGTTTGTTATTGGCAGTTGTTAAGACATTGCAAGTATTCCTAGACTATATTTAACCTGCATTTTGTTCTGCTCATAACACGTGCTGACACGAATCGTCCCCGTGAACATGTCAAACCCAGCCAGAGTAGATTTTAATGCTGTGCATCTTGAATCAGCAATGACTATGCGTGCAAGATTGATAACGATCCCACTCTATCACACCAGGACACTGTGAATCAACGTTTAATGTTTGTTTGATGCGAGATACCTCGGCCAGCTCATAAAGCCGGGCCAGTAGTTAAACTCCACACAATCAGAGACATATGGCGGGCCGAAATGTTTTTGTAGTAGCTGAACTTCCCGAGTCAGTGGCGTATGCTGTAACAGCAATCTAGAAAAAAACCCACAAGCGTGGTCCTAGAAGATGAAAGTACAGTGGTTGCACAAGCCACGTGATGTGCCTTAACATTACATATGTAACAGCAGAAAACGAGTACTGTGGAGTGTGTCACTGTGTCACTGAATACACGCGATTAATGTTGTACTTTAAGGCCATGCATCAATAATACTTTGGCCACGCATCCATTTCTGCCGCTTCCTGGGGAAAAAGCACAAATAAGCTTTATTTTCTCATGACTTTCCCAGGACCTGACGTTTGAAATGATGCATGAACGATGTTTTATAATAGCTATATCCATATCCTCTCTGTGTTTTCTTTCTCCCAGGCGAGAAGCCCTTCAAATGCGAGTTTGACGGCTGCGACAGGAAATTTGCCAACAGCAGTGACAGGAAGAAGCACTCTCACGTCCACACGAGTGATAAGCCTTACTTCTGTAAAGTAAGGGGTTGTGACAAGTCTTACACTCACCCGAGCTCCCTGCGCAAACACATGAAGGTTCACTGCAAGTCACCTCCGCCCCCTTCCGCCAACACGGGCTCCTCTTACCATCCCTCGTCTACGACGATCGGTGATGCCCTTTCCCCCAATCTGGAGCCCCACAGGAACCGTTCGTCGAACCTTTCGCCTCAGGTGACCAACCTAAACGAGTGGTACGTGTGCCAAGGGAGTGCCGGACCAAACAACCTACACACCCCCTCCAGCGATGTGCCAACCTCGGAATCTGACGACGAGGACTCTTTCAGACACACAGATCCAAGGGCAATGCTCTGATTTGAACAGCAAGGAATATGTTCATGATAAATGGTCCCCCTATAACACACACAAACACACACACACACACAACTGAAGCGTTTTAATTTGAAGGACATGGATAGCCTTTGGATGACAGTGGGTGAAAGAGATATTGCCCCCAGTTTGCCATTAAAACACGCTGATAGCGTTGACGCTCATGTTCCATATGCTGTAAATCACATTCATAAGCTTGTTACATGCAACGTGATAGTGACGTGTGGAATTTTAACATTACATATAAAATAATTGCATTTTTCTCTTTCTTAAGATTCTTCGTGACTTGTCATCAAACTTCAACTTAAAAGATTTATCAGTTATGTCTGAATAGTCGTTTTTCTTCTGGCATTACATCCCTTTTCGTTGCACAGAAACCTTTTATAGAAGCATTTTACACGTCTGAGGGGCATTGTTTTAAAAAAAATGCAGTGACAATATTTTTTTTAATTTTTATCCGTAAATTGTCAGTGTCAAAGAAAAAAAAAACGAATTTAAATCGGATCGAATCTTTGTTAAAGTTTATACGATAACTGTGGTCAGGGCTGGTTTTTGTGATATTTAAAATATTTAAACCTATATTTTATGCAAAATCAATGTAACTTTGATTAAAGAGTACGAATATGTCTTTCGAGACCCTAAATAATGCATCAATGACAGGCCCGTCCCTGACTGATTTGTAAATAGTGTGGTATTGATGCTTGTGAATGTTGTCGTAGCGTCTCACCGAGTTTTGTACATTGTAATTTATTTGCTGATATTAATGTTGGTCTGGACGTACAGATACACCAAAGAATAATATAATTTTGGTGAAATGAAGTAATGCTTTTTATCGTGCTCTGTAAAAAGGTCTTACTTGAATAGGCTGTATAATGTGAAGATTTTTTCGCATGACCCGTGTAGTAACTTTTCGTTTGAGGTGCATGATGGTGTTGATGGAAAAACATAAGAAGATCGTGAAGAAATGTAATGTTTGTGTATAGTTATATGGAAAACTTGAATAAAAGCAGGACGTGTAAATATTGTCTTTTCAGCAAAAGGCCTTTTTTCATTCATCCATCAGTGTACGTCTATCATATTCAATTCAACGCATTTAGGCCTACTGGTTTTGAAAACGCCCACTCACTAATAAATGACTAACAACAGAGGACGCTAAATTTAGACAAAGTATAAACAACCAAACAAAACACTCACTTTAAAGACAACTGGGCTACGAATGAAATTAATTTCCGCACTAATACAAACATTTCCTAGCCATTCAATGCCCTTTCAAACAAAACGCCTATCTGTAGTGGAATATCACAAAGCAACGAACACATGAATCATTCATGGGAATTTAAGACATAAAAGATGACTAACAATAAAAAGAATCTTGTATGAAGAATATGAAACAAAATCCCCCGTCTTATTTCCTTCATTAAAACGCACAACCGCACTTTCAAAGCACCCCCGTCCCAGACTATAGAATCAAAACTGACCAGCGCAGTTCTGCACGACTTCAAAGAGCTGTACATCAGAACGGAAGACTGCACGGTGCGTTAGGATTTCTATGGGTTACATTTGAATAGTTATTGTGGAAAAACTACTAACTGTCACTAAATAGGCAACCATCAAAGCAGAGGCGTCTTACGAACCCGCCTCTTAATAAGAAAATACACATTTTAAACATTATATAACGGTGCAAAGAAAAAAAACTTGCGCTTTTGGAAAACAGAGCGTATCGTAAAGTTATATTATACCACACCAAGAAAGGTCACGCGTTTGGTTTTTAAACTGCTGGTGAAACCACAATAATACACGCGTCATCTTGCTTTAGACCACTTCCATAAAATAATGACTGAACGTTAGTGCGTCGGTAGGTTTTTTTGTGCCAGTGAAACGCCCCATTAATGGTGTGAAGTTCAAGGGCACTTCATAAAGTGCGTGTTTACCGGGCACTGGAAAGAGACCGCTTCAATTGGAGACACTCTATTAAGATACAGTCGCACTGACCTTTAGTTTCATGCTACGTTAGAGCAGTCAACGCGCACGCCATCAGAAGCGCTTATATTTTTGTTTCCCAATCTTTGAAATCCCTCGTGCGCATTAAGGTTTAATTTGGAAACAAGCGCGCGCTCTACCCACCCCTTTGTCCGCAAACTATTATTTGCCCAAGGAAAGAATGATCTTCTATTTATTTAAAACAAGTGCCCTTTGAATAGTGCAAAATAAACACGGTGAAAAATAACCAAAGAGATGGTCCCCTCGGAATGAAAAGGGGGACTTTATAAAAGCTACAGCAGTCACGGCTGAATGGGAGACGCTTTGAAGTCGAACTTATTATCTTAGGAATACTTTTCGGTCGTCCTAACGACGCTATTGAATCGAAAAGCTACCCCCTTTGTCAGCGATTTGTTCTCCTTTAGTGCAATGCCCATGGAAATCACTTACATGGTCTACCTTTACATACAGCCTGCAAATCAGTAACTCAAAGAGTCAGACTCTCAGACGCCACTTTTTTAAAAGACAAAGCAGAAGTCAGTGTGAAAACGCAGCGAGTTCTCTGCAGTTTTCCCTTTATTGGACAGAATGATCACATCAGAGGAGCCTGTTTACTACAGTCTAGTCAGATTTCACACCGTCAGCTTCTCATTATGTGTTTGACGAGGGTTCAAAGTGTCCAAGTCATTGTGCACCCCTTTTTTGCGATGAAAAAGAGCAAGTGAAGCACTCGTAATAAAAAAGAAAACATGCATCTGAGGTTCAAACTTTGTCATACTTTAGCCATTAGCAAAATTCACTTCACGCACCGTTTGTGTGTTCGGTTCACACTATACCAGATTTCATCTGAGAGCTTGCAAAAGTCTCGGAGGTAAATTACGGCACTAATGGAATATTTGCCACGGCGTTTGGGGGTCTGTAGGGAGAGGGAGAGAGGCGTTATGAGACACGTGGAATAAATATTAAATTACACAAATAAAATTAAAAATCTTATTAAACGAACGGTGCATGGTGGTTTTAATTTGTATTTTGGTTTGGTCCACCTCTAAGCTGGTGATAATTAAAACTGCACACTTGTCAACCACATCTAAGAATGAGTTTTGTTTTTTTCCACAAACAAAACTATTGGCAACCACAGCTTGCAGAACGTCACAAAATATTGTAACCGATATCAGGACAAATGTTTATTACATTTAAATAACAAGCCAATTTTATTTTATTTGTAGACCGTTTTGACTACATTTCATTTATTTATTGATTTCATCAAAACTTTAAATCACGTGATTAGAAAAGCGTGTAATTGAAAAATGCTTTTCAATTCCGAATAAAAATGCTGATATCATTTAAACAATCTAGTTTTAAAAGCCTAAAATGAATGTTTCGCGAGCCGAACCCCCTCAGAGACAAACACGGAATAAGCGTGTCCAAATAACCCTGCGTTAAACTTTTTTCAGAGAACATAACTAAATTCTTTCTATGCCATTTCAAAATAATTACAACTTCAAGCATGTGAGGTATTATAAACATCCGTTGAGTGTTTCACCACAATACGCTTTGAAGACCAAGAAAACTGGGCACATATTCATTCTCCAGGCACTCTGCCAAACTCTTCCAAGCACCCTACCTGCCTAGTATCTTAAGTTTCCCGAATAAGTGAGAAAACACAATCCAGTTGCAGCTGCAGGGCTACATGTTTCCTCCCCGCACTCCGAGATTTAACTCTAAGACCCGGACAGGAAAACTTGCGATGCATGGGCGAAAACTTATGGGGTGTTTATACAGTGCAACGTGAGTACATTTTTATGAGCTCAACTATAAAGGGAAAAGTTGCTGCATGTATTTCTCGTTTCAGCTAACAGCTACAACTGTTTTAGGGCAGTTATCGACCAGGTCTCGTGCTTTTCCTTCATGCGTGCGTGTAAAAATGAGGTTGTTGGGAAAGTTTGCCGTCCCATTAAGTTAGAGGCCGGATGACTAGTTGTTTGCTATTTGCTCTGAAAGCTCAAGCCCGACTCAGACAGCTGTGAGTTCACCTATTAGCCCCGATGTCTTTCCCAAAAGATTGCTTGAGTTAAACATCTGACAATGAGCGCTCAGGGGTGCCGCTTGTCTGACCTCCACTCGCTTTTAATAGTTTCATAGGAACTTCATTAAATCAATTACTGCGCGAGCACATCACCATCTATTTGTACTTATCTCTCAAAAGCCTCTTGGGAAACACTTTATAATAACTTTCATGAATAACTCGTTAACAAAAAAATGTTCAATGCTTAACAATTACTGACCGGTTAATATTATATAAATATAGTATTTTAGGGTGTTACAAATTCTCCTTGCAACCCCAGGTTAATTATTTTTTTTATCGAATTTTGCTAATAGCTGTCTCAGCATAGGATAATGACTTATTTGGAAAATCAAATAAGTTTGGAAAAAATCTCGTGCGTCCCCATTTAAATATTTACGCAGCATAGTTTTGGAATGAGCGGGTGCAATCATGCCCAGTTACAAACTCTCCGGTTAAGATCTAGTCAGCCAGCAGTTGCTTGTCGTTTTATCAGCGGATTGTAAATGTTAAAAACAGATACCTGTATGAATGCCTTTGATGTGTTGTTGTTGTAAACAATTACTAAACAACCAATAGTCAATAATTATTTCCGTTTTATTCTTGGTCGTTTAAAAGACTTTTGTGCTCTTTAAATAGCTAATCAGACATTAACATATATAAATCGTGACCTGGATAATTAGTGATCCAAGGCTATTTTTATATAAAATATGGAAAACTCTACATATTATATGAGAATGCTGCATAAAAAGCAGTATTAGTAGAAGAGAGGCACAGTGGAGTACAAACTACAGATAAAACTAAAGGCTTTTTTTAAAGTTTAAAAATTCTTATTCAAACACATCTTACCAAATGCCTCACAACAGAGAGGAATCTCTTTTATCTATAAAACATATGAATCATCCTGCCTGTCTGCAGGAGAAAACTGTCATAATATTTGGCCTTTCCACAACATCTGTGGGCCTCCAAACTTGGTGCTGATCCAAATATGGATCCCCAGGATTGGGAGGCTTTCCAAGGCACTTGGTGATGAGAGCAAGGTCGTCCACGGACATGTCCAGGAGCCAGAGCTCTACACCTGGTCCATTCAGCCTATGAAGCACATGAACTAAACCTCACAGTCACACGACCACTTCTCTGCTTGCCTTGTATTTGACAGGTCTCGTTTAAATGGCCCTAAATGCAGGTCTGACTTCCGATAGGAAAACATTCCACCTATGTGGCAAATGTTCAGGAGCGTTTGTGGGGCTGGGTCTTGTCCTAGAAAAGGATACAAACGTTTTGTGTAAAATCTGTTTGGTCTAGGAAATACTACATGGCCAGTGTGGCCCGCTTAAATGTGGACCGTAGAGCACTTAACACAGAGCTTCTGTGCTTTGCATATGTCACTGTTTACACAGTAGATTTCATTAGAGTTCAAGTACATTAAAACAATGAGCGGTTATTCAAAAGTTATCACATCATGTTAAATTATGCAAAATGTCTGTGGATAATTTGATATGCGCTGGAGTGGAACAGGCAAACAAAACAACCGTGTATTATCTGTATATGATATAGTTCTGTCTGCCACAGTCCTAAATGTTGTTAGAAATGTAACTAATCACTAAATAGACCACACTGGTTTTTCAAAACAGGAAGTTTTGGCCCTCAATGTTTCAGCTATTGGGTAGTGGTAGATGGAACAGATGCATTCGGGAAAACAGAATGCAAGAACAGATTTTTAAAGGGGCAGTTCACCCAAAAGTAAAAAATTATTTGCTTACCCTCATGTCATTCCAAACACGCATGACTTTCTTGCTTCTGTGGAACTGAAAAATCAACATGGGGGGGAGTAAACAACAACAACCGCATTTTTATTTTTGTGTAAACAGGCCTGTGTATAAGAATTGTAAATGATCTCACCAATGACAAAGTGTGTTCCGAATCCTTTTCGCAAAGATTATCGATGTGCCAGGCTCCCAAATTCTCCTATAGAAAACATAGATTATTATTTAGATGCACCAATAATGTGCGTTCATATGACACAATCTTTATTGCATTGGCTTTCCGTTCTGATTTTACACTGTAGATGCTGATCCTATTCCACATCTGATGAACTACCATCAGCAGCCCATCAGAGTCGTGCCTCTGAATACAGTAGCTTTCATAGAGGAAAAGGTCAACATTCAGTGAGAGGAAATCATCCTGCACAGCTGGACAACTGCCGTGCTGGATCATCTCAGACAGAGAAAGAAGAGAGAGAACGCACAGATACAACCCTCAAGTGTCAGGAATAGGAAGAAGATGAGGAAAAGAGGAGAAACCATCAACACCCACAAAAGAAAGCCTGTCCACATCTGTGCAGTTGAATCTCTGTTGATCCAAAATTGATATATTGTTTTAAACTATTGATGACTGAATTGATCTCCTACCTTCCTGCCTAATCTACAGAACGCACCCTTTTGATTAAGGAAATGATCGAGCTCACCTTTAGAATCATCTGGACCATCCCCAGTGTGTCGGTGGTCACCGGAAACCCAGCTGGCTTCACAAGCATGGCTAGATGTTCTCAAACATCTCAAGCCACTTTCTCTGTTTCAAGCTGACTTTGGAATGGCCATTAGACATGGTTTTGAACTACTGGAACTATCTCTCATAAACCAGTGTCAAGGGTCCCCCTGAGTTGATAATGACTTGCTTTCATAACTGCTGTGACATTTTGTGAAGGTATGCTAGGCTTGCTCGCAGGCCATATCTCCACAACGCAGAGCTTCCGTCCCCCCTCAGCAGGTGCGAATCCAAGCTGCATAGTCTGCGATTTGCAGTGCTGTGTTCGCCCATTCCCAGAATAAGCACGGGGCCGCGCGCACAATTATGGCCAGCATTGATAAGCAATTTGGCCTGGCAGAATCGACTGTCAGGTTGCTTGTATGAAAACACAATCCGCTTTGAACACTTATTAGCAAACATGTAATTGCTCTGCCATTGGTTGCTCTGATAGCTTGTCTTTATCTTGCAGAATACCGGTTAACACTTGTCTTTACTTGAAGGCTAAACAGGTCACCATGATGTAAATGACATTAAAGCCTTTATATTAAGATCTAAACCGCTGAACGGCTGCATGCCTTGTCTAGTTCCTGTGGATGAAAGAGAGATAAATGAAGTCAATCACCATGCCCTCACATAAATGAGGGTGATGAAACTGATGATGGACTCATGGCTGCTGAAGATGTGTTCCCAGTGGAGACTTTACAGTGGTCTGTCCCACTCACAAGACAAATTATATAATTAGGCACAACTCTTTGGGGATGGCCACCTTTGCCCCTTTCTTGACATCTTCAGTGGTAAATGACAGCATAGCTTGCTAAAATAACAGAGCAAATTCATCTTGGTGACACGAGCGGAATTCTCCTTACAATTGTATTAATCGTCTAGTTTTGGAACATCCCTTGACATGTACCTTCACATGACAACGTGCACCTGTGGGAGGACGTTACATTTGATTATGAGAATAATCATGAGTCCTAAGCTGGCCTGCCTGAGAGATTTGTACATGAATGAAAAGCAAATTGTTTAAACATTACCTTAATTTGCATATATAATATTGGAAGAGTCTATGAATAAATAGCAGCGTCTTAAGAAGGCTGAATAAATCGAGTTAATTCATTTGGTATGATTAAAACTGGAAATCCACAACCGGTTTTACATTTTGTGCACGAAGGTTAGTTTTTACGTCGTTTAAGATATATTAGGCATTTCTTTAAACGAGATTTAAATATTTATCTCTGTAACCATAGTGCTTTAGGAATGTCTGGTGTCATATTCTAATCCTAATGAGAAATGGCCGCGTTTGTCTCGTTTAAAAAAACACACATTCGCATATTTCAGCTTCAGTCTGAATGATCAGGCAACAAAACAGAAACGCCCTCAAAGATGACTGGCTTTCATCACCTCGTGCTTATCACCGGTATTGTCAAAATGTTCGTTGAGGGCCGTATGCCCTGCAAGGGGCTCCGACTGAAAAAGCAGAGCCCGGGCTCCTGCCTCGCCGAGGCAGGGTTAAGCCACCTCTCCAACTATGCGGCCCCCAGTGGAACCCTCATTACTTTGGCTCCTGGAGCAGTCAGCTGTGCTGTGGTTCAGAGAGGAGCAGCTCCTTACCTGGGCATCACTGCCTCAGTACGCCAACAACAACGCTTTTACCAGCCTGATATGACAGCTCAGCTCAGCTCCAACGGCAGCTTCCAGAACAGTAAAATGATGAAAACAGTTTCAGTTGTGAAATGTCGCTGACTTTTGTTTGCAGCGCCCATGACAGCACTTTGACTTGAGATATAATTTGGTGTCACGTTTGTTTAAATCCGCTTGGAGTTTTAATTTGGAAGTACATTTATAGCGACTGTATATTTAATGTATTCTACAATAAAGCTGCCGTTATAGCTTACAGAGCTTGGTGGTGTGAGGTCTGTATTACGTTCAATCACCCCGTGTGGTTTTACTACTGTAGAGGCAACATTTTATTGATATGCAAAATATGCTGTGTGGACATTGGGGTTATGAGCGTGACTTAAACGCAGTTGCGCTTTAGTCATTTCATCAAAAAATCAAATATTGTGTGACGGAAAAAAACAAATGTTACAAAACAAAAAAAAAACTTTTTCTAAACTTTACCTAATTAAACTGAAAATTTTGAAAAGATAAACTGTGCGAGAAGGCTGATATTCATCCCAAAGAACTGGAAAGGGTGATTTAACTTGCCACGAGCTTTTTATACACCGGGCGGATTCAGTTCAAGAAAGTCTCAAGTCTTTTTAATCTACAAACAGCCACTTTAATAAATATGTATTTATTCAGGATTAAATTTCATATAATCAAATAAATATTATATAGTTCAATTTAAATCAATCAATCTGAATGCACTGTTGATTTATTAAACATAAAAAGTGACATGAACAGTCCAAAGTAATCTAATCTGTGTTGATGTCACAGTTTTGACCGAAAATATTGTGGTACACATCCGATAGGCAAGCCAAGCCTTTGTTTAAAACAAAGTATGAAAGAACAATTCCATATTTAAAATGCATTTATTGAATAAAGAAACACATTTTACTTTTCATTTAATAGAATTTATTTTAAATAACAGACTCTTGATAAAATTGCAATCTTGATAGAATATAAGAAATTATATTCTTTTAAAAACAAACTTTTGTCAACGTTGCACTGAGAAATTTGTTCCGTAAATAAAGAGGAACTAAATACTGATATAGAGTAATTTTACATATCGACCCTATCATGAGTTTTAATTACGTCTAAACGATCTGAACGAATTTTAAAAGACAAAAATGCATTGTCCTCTTTTAATCGGGTTCCCTTTTGGCTTTCCAAAATCTTCCAGAAATTACATGCAAATGTAGAAACTAAATACAACCATGACGTTTCTAAGCTTGCAGTATTATAGAATCAGTAATTTGGTGCTTTTGTTGGTGTCTTATAATTACCATTTCAACAGGTCTGGACGGTTTTAAACTTTTACACTGTTTAAGGAGATCAAGTTTACATTAATAAGCGACAAAAAAATCGACAAAATGAATAATTCGATCACTGCAATTACAGTTTTTATTTTTAGAGAACTTTCAGAAAATTTTGTATAAAATTGTATAAATGAATAGGTTAGGAGTTATATGTATTTTACTTACAAATGCAAAACGGCCTTAAAGAAAAGTACTTAAAAAAAGAAGTATAGACCAGGGTGCACGAATGCGAGTACCAAATAAAATGTATTTGAAGCCGGATGGTTGTCAGCGGCCCTTTCTTTAAACAGCGGTATTCACTCCTGACAAAGTTCTGTTTCTATAGGACAAACAAGTTTAATTGGATTAGCGGAGATGATGTCATAAACTACAATTAAGAGCTTGACTGTGCAAACACGGGCACGCGCTTCACTTGTTAAAAGCAGTGGCCCATCGAACAAATAATTACTGTTATAGAAAAGCAATTCGTTTCTAAAAACAAGATTTTTACCGAGGGGGGCTTTTGGGTTTCATTTTAAAGCCGTTTAAAACTAAACTTTTAAAAAAGGAATATTTTAAAGAGCTGTGGCACCTAAAATAATAATTCTCTCTCTTCTTAAATAATAGATAAAATGCCAATATTTTGACTGTAGCCTAAACATTTACAGGGATTAACGCTGAACACTGACAGGAAACCCAGAACACAGACAATGTTTATGTGTCCCATCAGACACATCGTCCACCACCCGTCCTGCCCTAAAATGCACTTACGAGCAGCAGTGTAGTTCATAATCTGCCTTTCCAAAACTCAGACGTGAATTTGGGGCTGTTGTTACTACGAATTGTTACCAAAAGGACAATAAAAAAAAACACTAATGAATAGATCAGTGCTACATTCAGATACAAATGTAAATATTCTAATTAAAAGGTCACGTGACATTTGTAACTGTTTGAATGCGCGTAACGACCATAATGATTTAACATAATGATTTTCGCGTTAAACGTTAAACAAACGTTTGTTAACGTTACTAAGCCTAATGCCAGTTTTATTTATATACAGAGTTGTTGTCTTATAGTTTCTTATAATGAAACTAAACTATTTAAAGGAAAATTGTCAAATGTAGGTCTATGTTTCCTGCACGGTTTGTTAAACACCTAACACAAGGTGGACACGGTAAGACCACATCTGGAAACTTGTCGCGCGGCAAGGTGATCAACCAGCGCCTCGTGTTCACAAGTGCGCGACCAAGATGACTCGATATCTGACAGTGAAATCAGTGAGCTGGAAACGAGTAGGCCTATTTAGGTGGCTACGGTCACACTAGATATCCTGGAGCAAAAGCGTAAAGGCCTATAGGACCGGACAATAAGGAGCTTTAAACAGGACTACGCACGTAGCTAACACGATTTTACTTGCATCCTGAGGAAATATTTAACGAGACAATGACTGAACCAAAGACACATTTTATTGCATGTTTTTTATATTTTGAATATAAACAATTTCATTATAGGCCAACACATGAATCCGCTGCATAGTGCACCTGTTACCTATTATAATTAAGGCCAAGCACAGATATGTCCAGACAGCAACCTATTACAGCAAACTGGTCGTATATTCTATTCGATTGGACTGTCTGGATGAATTTGGGGGTGGGGGNGGGTTCAACTGCAAAAGTCTTAACAGCCAAGAAGCAATAAATGTCGCCTTTATGAACAACCATTCTCTTTCTGCCCCCAATTTTGACAGCATCCGGCGGCACACTTCTTAAAAGTTCCGTTCTTCTTTCATCAGAAAGCCAGTGGGTGAGATGGTACTAGCTGCGCCTGGCAGTGAAGACACACAGCAAGCTCACCAGCACTCAAAAGCGTATCTGTTTAATCGCATCCATGAAAGATATCGCGCAATTGTTTTAATTTCTCTCTAATTCATGAGCAGTTCTGTGATAATGAGCCAGCCGCCGTAATATACATAAAACCACGATGCTCTGATTATCCTGGAGGCTACGCGACAATTGCACCATTTTGTCACAACAGAAGGAAAAGTGAATTTGAAGGGGGGCTGCCATGGGCCTGTAATTGGGGAATCCACCCATGGGTTGTTCCTAAGACTGAACTGTGAGGTGGCAATTACATCTGCCCGTAGTGCTAGGTTTGATGATCAAGAAAAAATATTTAAAAATAATCATCAGGGTGTAGGAAAAAACTCCTAAACTTTGACAATTATTTTTACGATGCCGTCATCCAGCTCCGTTCAAAAACGTGACATTTTACGACAGTTTAGTACCAACAAACTAAAGTTTATTTATATATATAATAAATATGATTATATTTATTTATTTTAGGATTATTATAATCCCACAAATGTACCCATAATAAACCCTTAAAACTATAATGGTATTTAATTAGGTTTTAAATTACTAAATCAATTAACAGATGACTAATGGGGAGTAAAATTTAACGGAGAAAACACGAACGCAGACTTTAACGTTATTACTTATAATCTACGATAAGAAAAGAAATATCTAAAAAAAAGTTTTAGACTTTTTGTGGCACTGTAACGAGTCTGATTTACGTGGCCCCTCCACTCGAAGCCATAGCAACCGCAGACAAAGACCGGAGGTTTACTGGGGTATGTCCTTTGATCTGTCTCCATTTCAAATAAAGAGTGAGCTCAAAGTCTCCGGTTATTCAGAGAGAACTATCCTTCACTGAAGCAGACACATCAGTATTCCACCAAAACATCACACGTATACAACACGCGCACGGTTTACAGGAAAAACGACACCGTTATTGTTGCTTCGGTATTGTGGAACATTTGGCTAGTTAAAGGTGCCCTCATAGTAAAATTAATCTTCCATTTACAAAAGCGCATTGTTGACGTGTGACTGACACTTTAATGCCTCCATAATCAACGATCTGAGTTTGATTTTTGTGATAACATTAAAATGTGAGCCGAGAGGAACATAAGAGGGTTAGTTAAGGTAGGGTTAGTGTAACTCAAAGTATTCGTTTTTGAGTTCTGGGGAAAATGCACACATTTGCTTAAATGTGTTAAATGCACACGAGATTAAAGCGTTAAAAATGTGCGTCTCTTAGGTAATAGATTACCTCAGTCAATTTACATGATTAAAGATATTACAATCATCACTAATTTAGACACATATACCTTATTAATTCATTTGACTAAGTTACTTGATAATCCCTAGTGTATTAAATATTTGTATTTTAGCATTTTGCCAATATTTTAAAATTAATACTTTCTCAAAGGAGCTAAGGGCATATTTTTAAAAAACAACAGTTTTGTTTGTTCGTTTTTTCTCTAATGTTTACTAAAAGCAAAGTTACTAAGCAAAAGATTTTAAATTGGAAATGTTCCTGGTACATTCTCCTACGCTGTTAACGTTAGTCTAGCAAATTCAAAAGTCACACTAGCCTTTATGCAAAAAAAGCAAGACATTTTATAGCATTATTAGAGTTCAATTTCACTCATTACCCCTATTGCCAATAAATTCAATTTCATTTCAATTACACATTATTTCCAAAATGGTTCCCGTCTGCTCGTGTTATAAACGATTCGTTTTATTGCAGGGGAATCATCTTGTTGAAATGAGTTTGTCATATATTGTCTAGTAAAAGAATAAAGTCATTATTGGGAGATCCCTTGGCGAGAAATTAGGCGGGCAAAATCCTTCCTGCCACACGGGTCCCATTGAGATTAATGAAAAATATGTAAAACGTTTCCTTTTAATTTTCCTCAGAAAGCACTTTGCATACATGCATTTTCTCCGCTGGGTTGATATCAGATAATTTATGAGAGCAATCTCAGCCCATAACCATTAGGACTGTGTTTCAAGCCTAATTGAGTGCTGTCAAGATTAGGTAAGGTCCTATTCGTGTTAATTGTATTGTACTCTCTTTGGGAATACTAGTAAATGTATTTAAATAATTCCGCCTCGTGAGCTGAAAAGATTATGTCAAGTTAAAGACATAATAGAAATGTCACGAAAAATGACAAAGAACTATAAGCAGCATTTCGGTGATCTATGACGCAAAGGCCTATAAAATCCGAACACACGATAATCGATCTCAAATTAAGGGCATCACCGGTGTGCGGTCACGTTTAATTCTACCGCTGTATTATTTTACATTACATAAAATAAGGTGCAATTAGGAAAATGATCACATATATGGGTTACAAACATTAAAATAAAGGCCTTTTGAAACGTCCCAAGAACTCTTAGGAAACTCTCAGTTATCGATCAAATTTCTATTACAATTTAGAGGTCAGCTGAGCTCTTGCGTGGCTTCATTGTGTTTTGATATGGCTGTTCCTATATTATAGTTTTTAACCAAGTCTGCTAAACAGTGGCGTGCTTTTCTAAACACTAAAAATTGTAAACAACATAGGAAGGCCCTGAGTGACTCTTTCAGCTTTGTGCACTGCGGCCTATTGATCCCACGGTCTCAAGCTACGGTCGCGAGTCATCAGGAGATGCTTAAAGAGCACTTAGGAGAGCGAAAGGGCTTGTCCGACATGAGTCCGAAAAGAAGCTTCCAAAGAAAATGAAAAATAAACGAGCGCAAAAGGCACGGCGCATGGGGGAGAGGGTACAGGAGAGGAGCGTGGGCCTGGTGCCAGGTCGCCAGCTTACTGTCGGCCCTTTGGGTTCCTCGCAGCAGTAACTTCCATCTTTCTGTCTGCTGGCACCGAGCTCGACCCGAGACTCTCGCCACAGACGCTATTGATCACGCCATATCCAGTCCTGCTTTATGCCGAGGCCTTCATTACCATAGTGACCAACTAAACCATCAACCATCTACCCCCAACCCCCATCACAGACAAATCCATCCCGGGCATTTCTGCCAACGATCCCATCAGCCCGTGGGAGCTGAGGACCAGCAGCAAGAAGCGGGAACAGAGTGTACCGTAGGACGTATTCATGACATATGCGACATAAAAAACAACAACACCACGCTTGAGGGTAGAAATGAGGGTCATTCATTGGAAGTGACATCCTGGAGCTTTTTTTGAAAAGAGGCATTCTTGGCGAAGTGTGTGCGTGGAACGTTGATGAAATGGACAACGGCGGCGCGTCTTTTCAGAGCTTCGTGTGTTCGTGGAGGCTCAGAAGCTGGACGGAGAGGTGGGAGCCGCTGACCGGGTAACAAAGCCAAGGAAAGCACGGAAAACTGCTGATATTTACATAGAGGGAAAAGGACAAACTGCAGAGGCCTTTGTGTACGTGTTTGTGAGCGAGCGAGCGTGTGGCGCGCCACTGAGCGGGTCAGCGAGAAGCCAGACCGCAGACGCATTCAGACCTTCTCTAAGAGAACAGACCGGCTCTGAAACAAAGGCCTACAATTTAGAGCAGACTCTCAGGCTTATTCTCTCTCTGTTGGTTTTGGTAAATTCATGGAGGCTTCTTGGCAAATAGGACTTTGATGTGCAGGGGCCTGAAGCAGCCTTCAGGCTGAATGGAAACTCAACTGCAGGGCTGCTCTGTTTGGTTGCCCTTGCACTGGGCATGCACAACCTTTGCCACTTACAATCGTCCCGCCTGACATGAGAGAGGCGGGGGGTAGGCAGGGTGCACACAAATGAATGCAAAAATGGTAATGCATCATGACAATATATTTCAGTAGTGCGAGTCACAAATCGTTACATTTAAAATCATTACACTTAACACACACATCATTAACACTACCAAAATGATACGTGTCTTTGAAATCAAGAGCGAGTTCTCTGCTGCCGGTTAAACAACGCACAGGCAGATTTTCAGGTGTTGATGTGACGTGAAGGGCCCGACCAGCGTGGTGCAGATTTTGATGTCTGAGGAACTCTGAGTTTGCATCACTTTCCCTGAACAGCTGAAGCCATCGTGACAATGTTCTGAGCTTGCTTCAGAGACGGCATGTCAATCATACCGCCATGAAAGGTGAAGGCCCCCTGAAGAGAAGAGAGCGGAGCACGGGTTGAATAAAATAAAAAGGTGGCTGAGATATTGTCTGAAAGTATACATACATAAACATAAACACACACACACACTTCTAAACAGATGTATCGCTAAACAAACAACACAGCATTTTATAGTAATGAATATGCCACAGGATGCATTTGCAAAAAATGCATTACAAATGTATCTATTGTTATTAACGGTGGATCAATAAATTCTTGTTAGCTTCAAAAAAATTCTTGTTAGCTTGAAAAATCTCGAAAAGTTTTTTTTAACTGTTAAGAACATTAAGACCAAAAGCCTTGTATTTTAGTGTTAAATACTAATGTTTCATGTCACTGCACTGAACCAGATATATCAGTCAGCTGACCCTGTCATAACCTGGAAAGGGAAGTGGAAGGGGTTAAATGTCCAAAAATTACACCTGCAGCTATGCGGGATCATAAATGTAACTCAGCTGTTTGCTAACGTGAGTGCGGTGCTAAAAATACCGTGTTGACAGGCAGTCAAACCTCAGGTGGGTATTTTGCAAACATTTTCTGTAACAAATCTGCAGGGAGATTGAAGCGAGCACAGGAAAACTGAGGGAAAACGCAAATAAATCGAGCAAGCGCGTCCCGGAATGTTTGCTAGCGAGCGAAGAGCCGAGCGAGAAGAGCGTCGCTGACGCACCCCCCAGGCCATCCTTAGCGCAAGAATTACTGGCAGATTGTACATTACTAGCACATCTCAGACACGCGCAGCCCTACCGAGCAGAAAACGCAGGACTCAATGATGCACTAAATTAGGAACTATAATATTCAACACCTCATTTGCTTTCCTTCGATGGAAGCTGAAGAGCTACGCTGCAGCATGGGTCGTGAAGACGTCTCGATGTTACGCCACGCTGGAAAAGAGTACAGATCTCTGTATGAAAGCTGAGGGACTACAGCGCGCGTACCTTCCCCAGCTTCTGATGCTCCTCAAATGCAGCGATCAGCTCCGCGGCCCACCTCACTCGCTCTGGACTGGGGGTAAATTCTTCCTGAACAGCCTTGATCTGGTTGGGGTGGATCACTTGTTTTCCTAGAAAGAAACAAGCATAACAAATAAGGACACGACAACAATTGAGCTTTAATATTATAAAAACTATTTTACTGTACATAAATAGTATTTACTATATTATTACTTTTAACACTTAAAACGCTACATAAAAATAAACACTAGATCACAATAAATATTTTAAAATTAAACCTAAAGCCATGTCAGGTCACAATAAATTTTAACAAATCTAGAGACCTCAGTAATTATCTAGGGTCATCGTCAGTAGGGGACAACAGGAATGTGTAACATTGTTCTGGGCCTGTGACAAAAGGGACACAGTAAGGTACTCTATGGTATAGCTGACTCATTGGGCCCCAGGGAGTTTGGAGGGGGGTACCAATAAATATTTTGTTCTGGGCCCTGTGAATTTAAGCAACAGCCCTGTAACCAACAACAACTGTGTGATTTACAGGTTGTGTGTAGATTATTAAAAACTATTAACTATTAAAACAGTTAAAAACTGTTCGGATTTAAACAGAGAGACAAATCATACTGTGAAGACATCTTAAAATTAGTAAATAACAATACAGTGTGAAAAAAAAACTTAACACAACACAATTATAATAGGGGATCCATAAAAACCTTAGAAATCGGTCTCATGAATTAACATAATATTTCACCAGTAGTCTTAAATGATTTGCTGTACAGCAGGCAGGTGTGCGCTAGCTGTAGCAGACTACCATTTAATTTAATTAAACTTTTTAAATCACTTAGTTCCCCTTTAACGGTGTAGCGCACCCCAACACAATATCACAGGAAGTGACTGAAGATGATAATATAGGATTATTTCTGCACCTTTAGAGGGCTTTGGCTCAGCAGAAGGACAGGCATTGGCGGGCACTGGCTCCTCTTTGTCCGGGAGTGAATTTAAGGGACACAGCAGGGACGGAGGATGCTATGAATTATGGGTGTCATCCCGATTTTCGCCTCGTGCCCCGCTGAACTCTGAAACTTTACTGCACGCTTAGTTACACTCCAATCTGAGGCTGCCTCTGTGAGTCTCACTTGCTGCTTTTATTACAGGCTTGTGTGAGAGCCACTCACACACACTAAGCTCAATACGCACCTCATACAAAAGCGCGCGCACACACACACACACACACACACACATAGATATAGATGTCACAGACAGCAGCAACTGATATCTTTCATAAGCTCAGTTATGTGCGCGTTAATGACCGAACGCTGGGGTGAAATATCGGAGGCGACTACAGCAGATAACCATGAAATGATCTATTATATGAACTGAGAGGGTCATGCATTTACCATGTCTGCCTCATGGGCGAAACAATTCTTTCGACCTAAAGCCATTTTCAATCATTTAGTTAATCAATTATAGTAATTTTTTCACGTTCGTTTCTGTATTTGAAGTTTTGGTTCATAAAGTTCGAGAACCAACAATTGTTCGGTTTCATCGGAGGGCTTTTGCAAATTCAAATCTTTCTTTTCCTCCTCACTGCGGAGCTAAGAAGCTAAAACGGATTACGGTCAAGGCAGCAGAAACCGCATTCTCAAAAATAACATCTGTCCAGTATTACGACAAGATAATCAGGGACATGTTCTCGGATCAAACTTCTGGGTTACAAAACTCTATTTGAGATATGACAGCGGGCAGCGTCATGTTTTCACTGTAGCTCCTTTCTGGAGAATAGATACGGTAAGGTAGCTCGCTGGCTGCCACAGAATTTAATACATGAGAAAACCATTAGCTCCATCTGTGAGTCTTACCTCGCCTGACCCCTCTGAAACAAACCTCTGCCATGTGTTACCCATTCCAGTTCCCACATAATTCAGCACACAATCTTACATATTGCAGCATAATGTCAGTCACATGTTAACACGCTCTTGCAATATGCAGGTGTTGCTTTCCGCTGCTTTTACACATTGTGGAAGCCAAACGCGGCAACGCGTTCCGACTGCACAACTGAGCAATTGGGAGCGAATGAGGCGTCAGGCATCAGTTTACCAGTGACAGCTAAGGCATGCATTTCAACGTAAATAAACCAGAGCAGCTTGGTGACTGTTTTCAAACTGAGCCAACAGTGCTGCAGACAGACGAATCGTGAAGGCTGAGGACCAGCGCGTGTGTTTGTGTGTGTACCGTCCCTCCGTGGCTCTAGAGGAGACGGCCTGTTGGATCAACACCCTAAAGCTGAGGCTCAAGGTCCATGTTTGTGACGCCCATCCCAGAAAAGACTGGCAGGGGGTCGTTCCCTCACATCAACAAAATATGCCCCCTTCCCCAGACTGCCACCTGTTCAGGAGCAGTCTGTTCTAAGCCAGCTAGTGACAGAGTGAGCAAAGGGGGTGTGGTGAGGCCTTACGCCACACTGCTATTGGCCTGCCACGGCGCATCATTAATGCTCCCTAATGCCAATCAGCCAATCACTGGGTGCCATCTGGTTTGGGTCTGTCTGGTTGGCTCACTACCATTTAGCACTGTGCCCCTGATAGATGGTTCTGAAAAGCTCACGTAGAGGGACACAGTCTATGAAAAAGACAACTATGAAAAACAACAACGGCAAGGAATAAATATAAAATATTTTACAATGAATACGATACATTTACAATACACGATACAGGTCTAGCAGTAAAATGAACTGAAATGACAGCTGAAAAATAAATAAAAATAAATAACAAAAATAGGCATAAAATAAATTTAAAGATATTTTGACACCTAAATGCTGGAAAAAAATTGCCCGTCATTGTCTTTTCATGGTCTTTATGCTCTTTAAATGTTAGTAGATCAACTACAAACATTCTTAATCATTACACAACATCATATCTGTGTACACATATCAAAACTCAATAATGCACCAAAAAACATAAACAGGTTTAATTAAGATTAGTTCACATGTGGAGAGTTCAGGGGCAATAAAATAATGCTTAATCACAATTTGTGCCATGATACTATAGGAGATAAAATATATAGTGACTGAATTTTAAATGTGTAACTTTAACTTTTCTGTTTTGTAGCAGATTAAACCTTTATGTCTGCTGTTAAAAATGTTTTATTTTTTGCCATGGTATTATTTTTGAAAGAACATATTTAATTAGTGACAAATTATTTATTGTTACGAAAATGTTTTTTCTTAAATGCTTCATTGTTTCCCTCACCTTGTAAGTCGCTTTGGATAAAAGCGTCCGCCAAATGCCTAAATGTACATGTAATATCTTAATTACAATTTGCTTGCAATGTTATATTTAAGATCTCAGTGACATTTTCTGTTTAAAACAATCTTAAAACGCCCAAACTAAAATACATTTATAAACCAACTTTCTGATTTGAGAAAAAGTTCACAGATAAAAACAGCGTAGCGCAACCTAATCTTATACACGATACAAAACATTTTTGAAACAATTTAAAAGGTAGGTAACAAATTTATTTTTCGACAGTTCAAAAAAATATTAATACCACACTGTAATAATATCTTAAGGATTTTTATCGTTCTGTAATTCCAATTTCCTATCTGCCTACAAACACACACACACACACTTCACACTGAGGGTGTAAACTGTAAACAGTGCTTCAGCAGGCCTCATCACACTAGGACCTCAGACTAGCAGTGGCAAACGGGGTGGCGTGAGCTACACGAGAGCCGCTCCGACTCAGACTCGCAAGAGAGGCGGAAGAGAGTCATCAAACCCGACCCCACCCGCCTAATGACAGGCTGCTGAACGAAGCCCGGTGGATGGGCCGCAACATGGCATGACTGAGCCGCGGGCTGGCCGCCGGGAAAATACAAACAAACACCGTTCCAGTGGCACCCAATAGATTCCTGGGACACCACACACCAGAAAATAACAATAAAAAGTACATGAATTCTTTATCGGAACCTACTGCATTCTCTTGCAAAAATATGCCACGGTAAAATACTACAATCACTACTGTAATTTTAAACTGCTGTATTATCTACCAATGTAATGAAGAAAATAAATCAAAACACTGTACAGCTTTGACTGAAGGAGATCCTTTATTAGTTTAAGATGATAGTAAACAGTAACTTATTTAACTTTTCTACCTACGGTATTTTGACAGAAACTATGGTTACTACAGTAAATATTTGTAAGGACGTTAATATAACAGTTAATAAATGCTCCAATTATTTTCTGCAAAAAAATCAATGTTTTCCCTAAATTTGGAGTTGCATTTACTAAATATAATAAAACTGTATTTATAACCTCAAAAGTCACAGGTTTGAAGGGAATAGTGACGGAATTGCAAAAAATAAAAAGGAGAAAGAACAGAGATTTTGCACACAGGAGTGCTGCGTTCTGTAGGAATGGCAGTTCTAGTGTATACAGAGATGTGCAGCGAGAACAGTGTGCATTCTGCAAACAGCAATTATATATTCATTAGCAAAGGCTCAGAGGAGGGCTGTGTCTGGCCTCCTGTGGCCAGTTACCCGCTCACCAGGACTCCACACACACACACACACACACACGTTGCCTGGCTACAAACCCACACTGTGCTGAGCTGCGAACATACGTCTGCCTCTCTCTTTCTCTCTCGCACACACAGACACACACACACAGACACACACACACACACAGACACACACACACAGACACACACACACAGACACACACACACAGACACACACACACGTTGCCTGGCTACAAACCCACACTGCGCTGAGCTGCGAACATACGTCTGCCTCTCTCTTTCTCTCTCGCACACACAGACACACACACACACAGACACACACACAGACACACACACAGACACACACACAGACACACACACAGACACACACACACAGACACACACAGACACACACAGACACACACACTCCAAATTAACGCATACACATAGACACAGGCAAATAAAGAGACATGCGCGCATGTGTACGCAGACAAACAAACAGTTAACTTTCTTTGAAGTGTCATGTCTGCAGCACAACATGAAAAGCTCAGGTAATTAAAATAATCTCTAATGCAAATTGGGCAGGATTACAAAATGACAAATGGCAGTTTTTTAAAAAAACGAAACAAACAGGATGCCACGGACTGCTTAGAATTTCACACACAAAACAAACTCATCTTGACTGTAATGCAACACTCAAGCATTTCTGGTCAAAATAAATCTGTCAGGAGAGAAACCCAAATGACAACAGAAGCAAAATGAGGTGCGGAAGCTGGAGGGAGAGATATGGATGTTCAGCCCAAAAAATTATAAACAATTATACGTTCTCCTAATTTTAGTGAGATATATTACGTCAGATATATTACGTCTATATACGCAGTAACTGTATCATATGGCATCTGTGACATGCTGTTAATGACCATTTATACCCAAGCCAACTATTCCTTTAAGACCCGCATATTATGATGTCAATCACAACAGCCAATCACAGGCTCTGTAATTGGTTTTGTTGGGATAATGAGCATTTTTATCCAACTGAGTCGGTATGAGACATTTCACATGTGAATATGCACACGTGAGCGCATGTATTTTCACTGACATTACTCCAAAAGACATTTTGGTACAGAAGACCGGGCCAGAAAACTGTACAGTGAATGAACAGAGCAACAAAGCAAAGTGAGAGTCAACATACCAGTAAAGCCCATGAGGGCTCCCTCCATGGCCTGAAGCCTCAATCCCGCCATATCCTGATAGTCGATATAAACAAGGTCAATCGCCTGGAGACCAAATGCTTTGGTGGTGACCACCACTTTCTGTCGCGCGTACAAGAGTTCTTTAGCGTCTTTGGTTCGCGTGGCTCCTTCAGTTGACAGACAGGAAAAACAAATACATGGTTTTTAATAACGATACACAGTAAAACCAAAAGCATCATATAACGCATAACTGCACAGTTTGAAAGGGTTCATCATAACCGTGATGAATTAGCTCAGAAAAAATGCTAACTTGCACTTTATAAATAAGATTATTAGCCACTAACCGATTTCATCATTTATGAATGTTTGGCGTTCTGTCACAGAACAGAAACATATACATGTGAAATAAAGTCGTGTTAAATGGTGTAATAACAGAGAAAAGACGGCAGACCTATGCTGGCACAGAAGTCATCTGAACCGAAGACAACACCATCGTGATGAAGACCTGCCTTTGGCCCAAAATCTCTAAGTGCTTCACACACAGCCTTCAAGAGAAAGAGAAAATACAGATGAGTGTGTGTGTGTGTGTGTGTGTGTGTGTGTGTGTGCTTTGGCACTCAATCAAGTCACCCAGTCAGTCGACTCTAATTTTCCCAAAAACTCCCTTAATCGCTGTCCATGCCTCTGTTCCTTATATACAGTTTCAAAATGGAACTTGATCAGATATTAAAAAGAAAAACACGCACACACACAATTAATGGCCTGATGCATCTCCGTCCCCACGGATGAAGAAATGTAGAAATCTGTGAAGACTCTCCAGGGCTGAAACTAACCCCAGAACTGAGACCGGTGAAAGAAAGGCTGGAATGTGATGTGACCGTGTCAGGCGTGAAGCAGATGGAATTTCTTGAATGCTTTTGTTGGGTTCCAAATTAATTTCACTTCTCGCTGTGACTCTGCAATATTTCCCTGTCTTGGCTGTGTGATACTGTCTAGCCAGCACAACAGAGGGTTTGGGGGAGGGGAAAGAGTAAAAGAAAACAATCAAAAGAAAAAAAGGGAACTGCATATTTTATAAGCAGACGAAAAAATGTCTTCGGCCATTTTTCTTTTAATTTTTTTTGTGTGTATTGTTTTTTTCTCCATTTTGAGATGCAATAATTCAAAAGAAACTGAAGGTAGTTAGAGATGTGATTATATTTAAGGATCACAGGACATTTTTTACCTTAAAATTCAGCAGCCCCACGGCTGTTTCCACAAAGGTGACCAAGCGGATAGGTTCAACAAGCCTTCTGCCTTTTAAGTACTGTTGAAACCTGTCAACAAACTGAAACAGACACACACACACACACACACAGCTACAATAATGTTTCAAAACAATACTTTAATCACTTTTAAACAGACAACACATTACACAAAACCCCTGCTAATTAAATGGAAAAACCTCTGACTCAGGGTTCAGCAGTAAGACAATAAATATTGCTTCAAAGACTTGACAGTATTCGCAAAGTCTTTGGGCAAGTCCTGTTTCAACAGGGGCCCTCGAGATATACTACAGGTTCCTGTCTGAATTTACAAAGACACGCTGTATATGAAAAGGAAAAGGGATGAGATTTGAGCTGTCTATGAGTGCATTTCATTTCGGTTTAATGCGGAGCCTCTGCTTCCCCCGGTGGACAGACTCGCGAGACTCGCGGTGTGTGATACGCAACTTCTCTGCTCTATTCATTTTCCTGCTAATATTTGAGCTTACCTAAGAAGGCTTTAAAATGAAGTTTGGTACTTTGAAGACCAAAGCATTCTGATTTTTTCCAACAGACCAGTTCACAGCTAGCTGTGGACTGCCAGTGGGGTTGCCCAAATTCCAAAATCTATCATCTGGAAACACACAAAAGCTCCCTCTGTCAGATATTTTCTTTTAAAGCCTGTACCAAAAAAGGGAGGGGGGGGGGTGGAAGTGAAAAAAAAAAAACTCAAAGCAGAAAAGTGTAATTCCCTGTTCTCCATTCGTCTCTCTTTCACACATTGGGGACAGCAGATTAAAATAACCTCAGGTACGTCAAGGCTAGTTTTCCAAATAAAGGCGAAAATATCCCACACACACTTGTTTTATTAGCTCAAAGAATATGCCTTCATTGAGGGATTTTTTTCTAATGGGGGAATTTTAATCATCTCCCCATTCAATCTCAGTAGGATAAATCATATCGGAGAGATTTGCATAAATATAAACCATCAAAGACTTTTTTTATCTTCAAAGGGGTTTTCAAGACCCAATAAGCTTTGTACTGTAATCATCTGAGGTCACAACCCTGCAGGGGTAACGCTGCTATGGCAACATAAAAACGCCAAAGGCTTAGCATAATATTCCCCTCGAACGCAAAAAGGGAGGGAGAGGGAATGGCTTGTTCAGTGGCCCTTCCATTTCCTCGCCATCTCTTTCATCAGACGCTACACTGCCCTCTCCAGCGGCCCCGTATTTTTGCACGAAATAATAGCCACTCTGCGACAAAATTAAGCATTTGTGTAGCCCTCAATAAAACCAAAAGCTCTGTCACAAACAATCCCCGACACGCGCCTCGAACAGCCACCGCGGCAGAAAGGCGCCATTATGATGTCGGCGAGCGACAACAAATTACAGGTGCGCTTTTATTGCACCGAAGTATTGAGACCGACTGGCCCTTTCAATATTTACACAGCCCCGGGGATCCCAACATTGAACCGTAGTGGCTTAAACAGTTATACCGATCTCAGGTGTCAAGAGAAGAGGGCTTTTCTGGGTGTCAATGGCACTACAGAGGCCAAACTCCTTCAGCGGTTGTTCAGCCCCCCAAAAACCCACACTTCTCAACAACAAGTGCCTCGTCGGCCCCATCCACCACCACCGGATGGGAAAGATGCGGGGATTTTGGAGCCAGGGAGCTGCTAGAGCGAAAAAGGCGGCAAGTGGATAAGTTTCAATTAATTCTCTTCAAAAGAGGGCCAGATTAAATGTTTCCGGCCGGCTGAAGTGCTCATTTCACTGTGTGGGGGAGAAGAGAATTAGGAGCGGACGGGGAGGGACGGGACTCGAGCTGGTTCCTTTCAGGACTCGGTAGTGTGGCGGCCAAAGAATGCTCACGGCTCTGAGTCTGTGGGAGAATTGTCTGTGGACAAAAGGAGGAGGGGGGGAGAGTTACGCCTGTTATAGTCCAATAAGCCTTGTCAGTCAAATAAGCAGAGAGAGAGGATAGAAAGGGAGAATAGGAGATTTTCACACAAAAGGAAACAAGTAAGTCCATCTTTTAGCAACAAATCAGTCTGGAGGTTCCTCTGCTCATCTACGTAAAAAAAAGGGAAGAAAATAAACAACAGAGGGATTTAGGGTCGGCTGCGGAGAAGAGAAGAAGAGGAGGAGGAGAGAGAGATAATCAGGCTTGTAGTGGTACGACTTTGTGTTGTGTGTTGGATTAGATACTCGCTGACTGCCTATCACAGACACAACACGCACAAAGGAGAGGGAAAAGAGATATTTAATGCCACACAATAGCACTTTAAAGCAGGTGATTATTTTGTGGCATCAAAATAAAAAAAAAGCTATGAATGAGTTGTTTCATTTCAAAGTTAAAAAAACACCAAATAATTTTTTGGGGAAAGTATAAAATGTAAATTTTTTGAAGTATAAAATAAAGTTGACAATCACTCAATTAATTATACAAATGGCTTACATTTACCCCACAAAAATACCATAGTTACCTCAGTTATTATTATTATTAATATAAAATTATAACAAATTCATTCTGGATTCTTCTTCAACAATGTAAGAATCACTCATAATGTCTGTTATTATGTTTAAAGCGAAGTATATAATTTACACACCACTAGTAGCACAAAACAGAACTGCAAAAATAACGATTATTTTAAAACACTGTCCGTCAGCCATTGGTTGAACAAACAAGAAGTTCCGCCCCAAACTCACACCATTGGTCGAGTCCATGTTGCCATGTTGGGCTGCTTAAACAAACAGGATCAAATCATTTTTACTAGTCTAATTAATCCATGAATCGCTCCGTAACAGTTGCTTCCACATATTAAACAGGAAAGATATTTTAAAATATTTTAATATTTTAAAAAAATCACATTTTCTAAAATGACACTTTCCCTTCAATTGATCTTTTATGACAGTGATACCACCGATTTACTGTAGCAACATGACAATTACTGACAATAACTGACTCCTTTAAACTGTAAGACAGTGTAACTACAATGAAAGCTGTGAAATACAGCAAGGAGAAGAGAAAGAGAATCAGCCTCTCCTTTCATGTTTGTCTCACGCCACTTTCAAAGCAGTGTGCTCATGTCAGGTCAGTGCTACATGACTTCCTCCTCGCTCACAATCTCTCGTGTCCTGCTGCGGCTATGAGCTCGACCGTGTGCAAAGCATGTGGAGAGCATGTTCAAACCCCCACCACATATGTGTGCACCTTTTCTTACACACACACACACACACACTACTCTTAGTGTGTTAGCCAATGTGACATATGTTTGGAGGTTGTATTGATTTTTGAGTGGCTATGTGGGGAGTGAATGTGGTCAATTTTTTTTTGAGAAAACTCTCAAAATGGGGTGATTTTTATCATCCGGTGGTTGCCAGGGGATTCCTGCTATCACCTGTATGTAACTATACTGAAGGCAAAATGTATCATTTTTTGGCATCTATATATTTACATATAGACTTAAATACAACTTTGTTCATTTATATCAGCCGCACAAAAATCTTCTGGTTCCTCGAAGAGATCTATTATTTTAAATTTACAATATTGTTTACAGAATAATCTCAGGGGATGTCAGATATTTCTGAAACAAAATCGGACACAAAACGCTAACATAGGGAACGAGAGAGAGAGAAATGACCACCTGTCGGCAATTAGAATGAGAATAAAAACAGAGCGGCTCAGGAAATATATTAGCACTAATTAAAACCACTAGTTAAAAACTTCCTGCTTCAAGCCTAAACTAACTGTGAGCAACAGACTGGGGCCCCTCCATCTCTCTACCTCCGCCCCTCCCTCCCTGCATCTACCTAGTTAAGACATTGTGGCTTCTTTCAGGCTCTTTCAGTGTTCATGCAGAGCAGCTGAATACTCCAGATTTGGGCTGGGTTGGCCGGTTGGGGGAAACAAGGCTACATGGATTTGGGGGCTGGTGTGTTGGCTATGCTGGGGGCCACAAGGGGCCTCCTGGGGCCGCCTGGCAGAGGAAGCCCTGCTTTGATGGATGGACAGGGGTCCAGAAGAATCCTCAACACCTCCATTAACACACACAGGTGTTTAATGATGCCAATTTAATCTTCAGAAGAACTTCAACATAAGATCAACTGACCGGTATATACAGTATCTGTATGATAACATTAATCCACTACTCACTGAAAGTGCAATTACTTAATAAAACATTATAAATAAAAATTAGTGTGGCACTATCTAAACATGCGTCTTTGATTATATCCTTAGAGATACAAGTATATGTTTGATGTCTAACTCTGCTACTGCGCGCTGCTGTAGACTGAGATTTCATAATCAACTGTACAAATATTTAAAATGTGACTCCAAAAAAAAAGTACTTTTTATGACAAATTTGGGTTAAAAGTTATTGTAAAAATGAAAAAATAAATATGAAAACCCATGATAGTTCTGTGAAAAGTTCTAGCAACATCCGTTTGCAAATGCCACTTGATATGTTGTTATTTTATGCAACACATTTTTAAAAATGGTTCAAGTGTTCATACCCTTTTGGGGCCACTGAATGTGTACATGCGGGGCCATTTTTATTTAAGAATATTTTTGCCCCCTAACCCAAGCATCAACCCTCAATGTTACCAAACGTATGGCAGGTTTATTCTAGAGGCCCTGTGTGTCTCCAGGGAAAGAGGTTGAGAGACTGTATTTTGTGACATCTGTCTTTTGAGGCCATTTTCAAATGTCATGGCTTTCTTGAGCTGATGCCAAGATATACAGCCCATCGCTCTCTGGGCTGAGCTACAGGGATCAAGCCCTCTTTAGAGTAATGGAAAAGACTGTTATTATTGCTTTGAAAAGACCTGTGGTTTCTCTTACCCCGCGAGTTCAGAGACTGCTGTGTTCCTTACAAATGATGGAAAATGCAAGATCTCATCAGAGGTATTTATATTTTCTCATTTTTCAAATTAAGCTGGGCATAGTCTTCAATTTTTGGGATAAAAGTATAATTATTATAACATCAACTATAACCTAACTGTAATCATCTTAAATTCGATATGGAAATATGTTATACTCTGATAAATGTACTAAAGGTTTGGAAAGCATGCAGTGTATATTAAAATAGTCCAGATTTGATTTTAGGTCTACAGTGAAGAAGATTAAGCAAATATCATATTAAATTTCAGTCTTTTCCTGATTAATAGGGTTATTTGCAGTAGCTATGCTTCTCCTATAAGGAAATTCCAGCGTGAACATTCTTCAAAATATTTTTTTGTGTTCCACAGAAGACAGAAAGTCATACAGCTTCAGAACACCAAATTATTTTGGTGCGCTGTTACTTTAAGACTCTTGATTCACGACACATGATTCACTCACCCACTGCACCTCTCCTGTGTCCTCCACCTTTGGCAGCATGAGGGCCGTGGGCAGCACCTCCGCCTGCAGAATAACCTCCAGGTCAGCTTCGGCCAGGCCGCTGGACACGGAGTTAACCCGTACGCACTTCTCTGTTCGCCCCAGATTCAGCTCTGCCAGCATCTTCGGGATGGTTTTCCGCGCTGCATCCTGCCAGATACACGAAGAAGGAAACCTGAGGTGCAACTGTGTCAAAAGAACTGACCTCCCCAGAACTGACACTACAGAAAGAAAATGACTTCAAATGCATGCTGGACACTGAAAGGAAACAGTAACCCAGCTGTGTATGCTGCACTCAATGATGTAATAACACATAATGTGCCTGCAATAGAACATTGACATTTTGTGTTACATAATTCAGACAATTCAGGATGGACAATTTATTCTATCTGACTGTAAGGACACAGAATTGTGGGTAGTCTCCATAGATAAGTGTCAGACTCTTTCTAGGAGTACATAAGATATTTCAAAGGCTTGCCACTTTTTCTAATTTACTGTATTTGTTCTCCATTTATACAATTTAATATTTGGACCCTATATACCATGTGCTTCAATCACGTAATTTATATAATATCTATATATAATAATATATCTATATATAATCTATCT